>ML297348.1:3854-41592 GCA_005239495.1 Nicotiana undulata
CCCAGTGATTCCTTCACTGCGATCGCGACAAGGGGCCTGCGATCGCGAAGGCCAACTGGCCAGACCTCTGCGATCACGGTAGAGGTCCTGCGATCGGGAAGAATAACTGGCAAGACCAATGCGATCGCGAAGAACAAACTCACCCGGCCCAGACGCGACTCTATGCGATCGCAAGAAACGGGCTGCGATCACGAAGGTGTGGAACCCAGACTTCTGCGATCGCAAAGGGGAAGCTGCAATCGCATAGAAAAATCAAAAGCCCAGCAGAAATCCTTCTCCGCGATCGCAAACCACTTTCTGCGATCGCAGAGAAGGAAACCAGATAGCAGATTTTTTTGGTTTTCCAACTTAGCTCTCGGGGGTCTAAAACACCCTCGAGCCCTTCGAGACCCCATCCAAAAGCACTGGCAAGTCTGTATTCATGATACAGACTCGCTCAAACTTCCGGAACATGAAAAACAACAACGGAACTCGAAATTAAACCCCAAAACAAAATTAATCAAACTTAAGAACTTTGAAATTCTAATTCACTTCAACGCGCCAAACCGGCCTAAACTACTCGGAATGACTTCAAATTTTGCAGATAAGTTATAAATGACACAAGGAAACTATTCCCGGTCTCGAAATTTCAATCGGACCTCGGGAACATAAAATCACCTTTCAAGCCAAATTTCAAATTCTTTAAAAACCTCAAAACTTCATTAACTCCAATTTTCCTCATTTTGATCCGAAACCAATCAAATTAAGTCCGTTTCCTACGAAATTTCACAGATAGCTTGAATAACACATATTGAACCTGCTCCGAGCTCCGAAATCATAATACGGGCCCGGCAGCACGGGTTTCACATCAAGGTTCATTTTCATAAGCCTTTAATATTTTCATAAAACAATTTTCTTTAAAAATTTATTTCTCGGACTTGGGTCCTCGAAATTTGATTCCGGGCATACGTTGAAGTCCCATATTTTCTTACGGACCTTTCGGAACCATTGGATCACGAATCCAGGTCCGTTTACCAAAAATGTTGACCAAAGTCAACTTTATTCAATTAATTATCACAAATTTAACTCTTAATCAAGTTTTTCACATAAGGGCTTCCTCGCAACCAGCCCAGGCTGCGCACGCACATCGAGGTGAGATTAATGGAGGCTTTTGGGCCTCGGAACACAGTCCTAATTAGATGCACATAAGATGACCCCTTTTTGGGTCATCACAGTTACAACCCATATTCACGTACGTTGGTTCATGCCATAAGTTAGTCAAAGAAAATCTAAGAAGAAATCATCTTTGAAATGATAAGAAGTTAATCCTATTGATCTTAAATGATACAAGAGTGTATAAAGGTGATTAACCAGTATTAGAAGTTAAACGAATCAAGGATGTTGTAACTTTTATTTTTAGGTAAACCTAGGGGTGATTTATATTCTCAAGAGGTCGTTTTTTAAGGTATTTGAATCATATAATATCCGTATCATAAGTCATGAAGTCAAACGAGTTGTGAAACAAAATTCGAGAAAAGTTGTCACAACTTATTTTCATAATTTTCTTAAACTTTAGGTCAAATGTTATTAAGCTTTACTCCCAATATACTTGGAATTACGGGGTGATATACCCACCAAATTAAAGATCTATGAGTCTAGTTTCCAACACATTAAACCTTTTATCAATACAACATTGCAGTAGAGAGATATTGGCATATTTGCGAGACTGCACATGCTGCTAGGTGACAAGTAGGTGTGTCACCTACTTGGTTAAATGATAGCCCAAAAATAGGCAATTTCGGGTCGTCCAAAGAGACCATTTAAAGGGTTATCTCCTGAAATATAACCCTCATTACATATCACAAATAAACACACCTAAAACCCTGCAAACTTCCTCCTAAAAATTATCCACAAACACTAATTGATTTTCCCTCTCTTTCAAGTTCTAATTGGGGGTAAAACCTAGAGTTTGAAGAACCAAGGGAAGGGATACGTTATCCAACAAGTAAGGTAAGTTTACTTATCTCTTTCATCCATTTTTTCTGCTGTAAATTCATGTCAATTCGTTCTATACTTGTAAGAACTCACGGGACGGTGATCGGAAGCCATGAGTTCGAGTTATTCACTTGTAGCGGACTGTTTTGTGTTGTTGTTGGGCTGCGTGTGTTACTACTGTTTTGTGGATTTTTACAGGAGGAAGGGTGTGGAGAAACACTATATAGATGTAGGTTTTTGGGCTGGTCGTTCCTCGTAACATTTTCGGGTCGTTTAACACGACTACGATGGTCGTCTTATGTATGAAGTTATTAGGTTGTGTGTGGGCTGTTTTGGGAGGCTCAATATGATTATTATTGATGTTGTTTGGGCTGTTTGGTGATTGTTTTGACTTGTGTGAAGTCATATATATAGGGGAGGTTCTGTCTGTTTCATCATAAAATATGTTATGGTCGATTCATAATAGTTACGACGCTTAAATGATAACGATAGCGTCGTTTCTCTTATTGTAGATTAAGGAGTCTTGACATATGCATAGCTTGAGGTTGGGAAGTATATATACAAGGTATGTGAGGCTATCCTTTTCCTTCTTTTGCACGACTCTGATTGTACATAATGCAATGAAATAGCTTCCAAAGATACTCTACTCTTAGTAGCTATGAGTAGATACATTGTTTTCCTTCTTATGGAACAATTGATGTTGAGGTTGATCCTCTTATTGTTATGTTATCAATGTTGTTGGTACTTCCTGATTCTTATAAGATTCTTGATGAAGAGTTAGTCCTAATAACATGTACGGAGAATATCGACCTTACGTCACTTCGAAAGGTTCAGAATATGATGCCAATTAGTCCTACATGCATTATATATATATATATATATGTGTATATATATGTATGTATCTATTCTACTCTACCGAGTCGCGCTATAGTCAGCCGAGTACGGCACCTTTTGTGCAACCACTGATCAGTTGGGTTTTTACCGAGCTCCACGTGGCCAGGTACGTTTTACCGAGCCTATTACGGCCGGGTATGATATGATGATGATGCCCACAGATGTGTATGTTTAAAAGTTTATGTATATATATGTGTGTATCACACATTTAATGTCAGTAGCCATCAAAGGTACCCATATGTTACTGGTTGTATATTCTCTATCCCTAATTACATTACTGTTTTTACTTATGCTTTCCTGCCTTATATACTCAGTACTTTATTCGTACTAATGTCCTTTTATTTTTGGACGTTGCATGTCGTGCTGCAGGTCTTGATAGATAGATAAACGCAGCTCCCCCACCATAGTAGGATTTCCAGTTCAGCGGTTATTGGCGAGTCCCTTCTCCGGACTTGCCGTAGTCTTGGTATGCATTTTTGTTATAGATATTATGGGTATGTCGGGGCCTTGTTCCGGCAATGTTGCAACACTTATTCTCCTTTAGAGGCTCATAGACAAGTGTCGGCTCATGTATAGTTTGGTATGCCTTGTCGGATAATTTTTGTTGTATAGTCTTTCATGGAAGTGTGGTAGCTCCTAACTTATATATAGTTTCTTGGAAGTCTTGTTATCCCATGTTATGCATGTTCATTCCATTATCTTTCATTGTTTGGTGTTCATAATCCATATCTACCATTTATATTGATCTCGTCGGCCCTTAAAGATAATAAAGAAGGTTAGATAAAATGTACGTTGGTTCTCGGCAAGTATGGATCGGGTGCTAGTCATGATCCTCAATTTGGGTCGTGACAAACTTGGTATCAAAGCAGGTCTGTCCTAGGGGTTTTCTATGAGCCGTTTCTAGTAGAGTCTTGATTATGGATGTGTAGCGCAACACATTTATAATCATGAGACTACATGACATCTAGGGTTGTTTCCTTCTTCCTGAATCTAGATCGTGCGTAGAGTTGAGTCTTTAGTGTTCGTATCTAATATTAACCTTGTTTTCTTCAGCGATGCCTTCGACTAGGAAGCAAGCAATTAGTAGACGGCTTGATATAGCTGCGGGAGAGGGTACTAGTCAGGTGCCTCAAACCAGAGCAGGCCAAAGTGAGGCTCAGAGTGAAATGCCGTCTCATCCAAAGGATATTAGGAGGAACCCAACACCACCAGTTCGTCCGTCTGGCTCTACAGACCAGGATATGCGGGGTGCGGTGCAATTGTTGACTAGCTTGATATCTTCTTAGGCTCAGAGGCAGAATACCGGTGTTGTTGATAAACCGGATAGTACGAGAGTTCGTGATTTTATTAATCTAGACCCTCAAGTGTTTACCGGATAAGACACTAATGAGGACCCACAAGCTTTTATTGACCAGGTTCATCGTACACTGCGGGTTATGCATGCTATAGATATAGAGGCAGTAGAGTTGGCTTCTTATCGGTTACGGGATTTAGCGGTTTTCTGGTATGATAGTTGGGAGAGATCCAAGGGTCTGAATACCCCTCCAGCTGTGTGGAAGGAATTTTCTGATGCCTTTCTTCGTCACTATTTTCCAGTTGAGATACGGCGAGCTAGAGCTGATAAGTTCTTGAACCTTCGACAAGGTAATATGAGTGTGCGAGAGTATAGCATGCAATTTGATTCTTTAGCAAGGTATGCTCCCCATATGGTGGCCGAGATGAGTGATAGGGTGCATATGTTCGTGAATGGGCTGGGATCACATCTGATAAATGAGTGCACGACAGCCTCCTTGGTGTAGGGGATGGATATTTCCCGTATTCAGGCTTATGCCCAGACCCTAGAGGATCGTAAGAGCCAACAAAGGGAAGATAGGGAGCAGGATAGGGCCAGCATAAGAGGGAGAGATTTGTAAGTATTCTCATGACTTCAGAGGTAGTGTTAGGCCCCAGGCTTCGAGGAGTTCAGAGCGACCTGTAGCTAGTGCTCCTCCACAGTTTCAGAGGCCTCAGTATGATCAATTTACCTATTTTGGTCCAGGTCAGCATTCGCGGGCATCCGACTCGCAATATCATAGGGATACTAGTTAGACGAGACCCCCAACACCCCGTTGTGATCAGTGTGGCAAGGCCAACTTTGGACTGTGCCGTCAAGGTTCTGATGCATGATATTCTTGCGGATAGCCTGGTCATAGAATGCGGGATTGTCCTAACAGAGAAGGTGGTGGTATGGCTCAACCAACTGGATATGTGTCTGGTTCTTCCTCATCAGCTAGACCTCCAGCACAGGGTTTTCAGTAGTCGACAGGTCATGGTAGAGGTAGAGGTGCAGTGCCGAGTTCGAGTGGTGCTCAAAATCGAACATACACTCTAGTAGGTCGAAAGAATCTCGAGTCGTCTCAGGATGCTATTACATGTATATTGTCTGTGTTTTCTTACGATGTATATGCGTTGATTGATCCGGGATCTACATTATCATATGTTACACCTATTGTGGCTAATAAGTTTGGTGTTGAACCTTAATTGATAAGTAAACCACTTGTGGTATCTACTCCGATAGTAGATTCTATGATTGCTAGAAGGGTATATAGACATTGCACAGTGATGATTTGTAGTTGTCAAACCTCGACGAATTTATTTGAATTAAAAATGGTTGACTTCGAAGTGATAATGGGAATGGACTGGTTGGCCTCATGCTATGCAAATGTTGATTGTCGTACGAAGATGGTTAGGTTTCAATTTCCTCATGAACCCGTCATCGAAGGGAAAGAGAACATTCCTACGCTGAAAGGTAGGTTTATTTCCTATATTAAGGCAAGGAAGATGATCTCAAAAGGGTACATTTATCATCTCGTTCACATTAGGGATACGGAGATGAAGCCACCTACTTTACAATTAATCCCCGTGGTCAATGAATTTCCAGATGTTTTCCCAGATGAACTTCCAGGCCTTCCTCTGAAAGGGAGATTGTGTTTAGCATTGATGTATTTCCTGACACTCAATCCATATTTATTCCTCCATATAGGATGGCCCCGACATAGTTGCGATAGTTGAAGGCGCAGTTGAAGAACTTGCTTTATAAGGGCTTCATTAGGCCTAGCACTTTAGTCCTGTTCATGCGGAAGAAAGATGGGTCATTACAGATGTGTATCGATTATCGACAGTAGAATAAGTTTACTATAAAGAACAAGTATCAACTTCCAAGGATTGACGACCTGTTTGACCAACTCCAGGGTGCCACGTATTTCTCCAAGATTGACTTAAGTTCAGGGTATCATCCGGTGAGGGTTAAGGAGAAGGATATTCCAAAGACAGCCTTCCGGACCAAATATGGGCACTTTGAGTTCTTGGTGAAGTCGTTTGGGCTAACAAATACCCCCACCAACTTTGATGGATCTCATGAATACACTATTCAAGCCCTATCTTGATGTGTTCGTGATCGTATTCATTGATGACATTTTGGTGTATTCTCGTTCCGAGGCGGAACATGCAGTCCACTTTCAGATAGTATTACAAACGCTTCAGGATCGTAAGTTATATGCTAAGCTCTCCAAATGTGAATTCTGGCTGAACTCAGTAGCATTACTTGTCCATGTGATATCTGTTGAGGGTGTTAGTGTCGACAGTCAAAAGACCGATGCAGTAAATAATTGGCCGAGACCTACAACAACATCAGAAGTCAGCAGCTTCCTGGGGTTAGCAGGATATTATAGGCGATTTGTAGAAGGGTTTTCCTCTATGTCAGCACCATTGACTAAGTTAACACAGAAAGCTACTAAGTTCCAGTGGTCTGACGCTTGTGAATGAAGTTTTAAGGAGTTAAAGAATCGATTGACATCTGCGTCAGTGCTTACTCTCCCAGAAGGAACAGAAGGTTATGTGGTATATTGTGATTCCTCAGGTATAAGTTTGGGGTGTGTATTGATGCAACATGGAAAGGTGATAGGTTATGCATCAAGACAATTGAAGAAGCATGAAAAGAATTACCCGACCCATGATTTGGAATTGGCTGCAGTAATATATGCTTTGAAGATATGGCGGCACTACTTATACGGCGTACATGTTGACATCAACAAAAATCAGAAGAGTTTACAATACATCTTCAAGCAGAGGGAGTTGAATTTAAGGCAGCGTAGGTGGCTTGAATTACTGAAAGATTACGATGCCGATATATTGTACCATCCCGGTAAAGCCAATGTTGTGGCAGACGCTCTCAGTCGTAAGTCAATGGGAAGCTTAGTACACATTGGGGCAGGTAGACAAGGGTTAACTAAAGATCTTTATCACCTAGTCAATATGAGAATTAGATTGTTAGACTCTGATGACGGAGAGGTTACTGTACAGAATACATCAGAATCATCTTTGGTAGCTGATGTAAAAGCACGACAATATTAAGATCCTACCTTAGTACGATTGAGAGAGAGCATTCAACAGTGTAAAATTACGGCTTTTGAGATCGGAGCAGATGGGGCACTGAGATACCAGGGCCGGTTATGTGTGCCTTCTATGGCAGGGTTGTGAGAGAAGATTATGATTGAGATTCATCAATCCCGATATTCCATCCATCCCGGATCGACAAAGATGTATCATGATGTTAAGGAGTAGTATTGGTGGGTTAACATGAAGAAGTCTATTGCAGAATTTGTAGCACAATGTCCTAATTGTCAACAAGTAAAAATAGAACATCAGAAAACCAGTGGATTACTTCAGAATATAGAGATTTCGACCTGGAAATGGGAGGTGATTAATATGGACTTCATTATTGGATTACCTCGCTCTTATCATAAGTTTGACTCCATATTGGTGATAGTTGATCGTCTTAGAAAATGTACCCATTTTATGCCAGTTAAGACAACTTACACAGTTGAAGATTATGCGAAGTTGTATATCAAGGAGATTATTAGGCTTCATGGTTTGCCGATATATATTATATCAGACCGAGGAGCGCAATTTGCGGCTAAATTTTGGAGGTCTTTTCAGAAGAGTTTAGGCACACAAGTGAATCTCAGCATTGCATTCCATCCACAGACTGGCGCACAGGCTGAATGTACCATTCAGACACTTGAAGATATGCTACAAGCATGTGTTATGGATTTCAAGGGAACTGGGATGGCCATTTTCCACTGATAAAATTTGCCTACAATAATAGCTACCATTCCAATACTAAAATTGCCCCTTACGAGGCACTATACGGAAGGAGATGTAGATCACCGCTTGGATGGTTCGAAGTCGGTGAAACAAAACTATATTTGCCAGATTTGATTCACCAAGCCATTGAGAAGGTGAAACTGATACAAGAGCGGCTGAGGATGGCACAAAGCAGACAAAAGTCTTATTCTGATGTCCGACGACGTGATCTGGAATTTAAGGTTGGTGATTGGGTTTTCCTGAGGATCTCGCCAATGAAGGGTGTTATGCGTTTTTGAAAGAAGGGTAAGCTGAGTCCGGGGTATATCGATCCGTACAAAATTCTTTGACGAATTGGACAGGTTGCTTATAAGTTTGAATTTCCATCCGAATTGGAATTTGTCCGCCCGGTATCCCATGTATCTATGTTGAGAAAATGTATTGGAGACCCTTCTCGGGTCGTCCCTATCAAAGATGTACAAATTACAGAGGATCTATCATATGAAGAAGTGTCAGTGGCTTTATTAGATCGACAAGTCCGCCAGCTGAGAACAAAGGATGTATCTTCCTTCAAAGTATTGTGGAGGAACAAGAACATTGAATAAATTACATGGGAAGCAGAAGAGGAGATGAAGTTTAAATACCCTTACTTGTTCAAGGTTCATGATAACGAGGATGTCGGGGGGACGCTTGATGCATTAGAAGGTTAAATGGCTCTATGAGGTAAGTAGTAGCTTATGAATACTCTTCCTTAATAGAAAATGGTGATATGCAGATATTGTACATATCCATATTGCTTAGTGTAGCCTTGCCAGGCAATACGTTGGGTTTAACTGCTTGCATGTTTGTCTAGTATCCATTTTATAGGGGAAAACTCAGCCGGAAATTTCCGTTGGAATCCACGATGAGCTAGGCTCCCCCTAAACCCTTACATTCGAGGACGAATGTTCCTAGGAGGGGAGGGGGGAGGGTGTTACAACCCATATTCATGTCCGTTGGTTCATTCCATAAGCTAGTCGACACAAATCTAAGAAGAGATTATCTTTGAAATGATAAGAAGTTAATCCTTTTTATCTTAAATGATACAAAAGTGTATAAGGGTGAATAACAAGTATTAGAAGTTAAACGAATCAAGGATGTTGTAACTTGTATTTTTGGGTAAACCTAGGGGTTCTTAATATTCTAAAGAGGTCGTGTTTTAAGGAGTTGAATCATATAATATCCGTATCATAAGTCTTGAAGTCAAACGAGTTATCAAACAAAAGTCGACAAAAGTTGTCACAACTTATGTTCATAATATTACTTAAACTTTAGGTCAACTATTATTAAGCTTGTCTCCTAACTACTTGCAATTACGGGGTTATCTACCCACCACATTGAAGATATATGAGTCTTGTTTCCAACACATTAAACGTTTCATCAATACGACACCGGAGTAGAGAGATATAGGAATTGTTGCGAGACTGCACAAGCTGCTAGGTGACAAGTAGGTGTGTCACCTACTTGGTTAAACGATAGCCCAAAAATAGTCAATTTTGGGTCGTCCAAAGAGACCATTTAAAGGGTTATCTCCTGCCATATAACCCTCACTATATATCACAAATAACCATACCTAAACCCCTACAAACTTCCTCCTAAAAATTATCCATAAACCCTAATATATTTTCCCTCTCTTTCAAGTTTTAATTGGGGGTAAAACCTAGGGTTTGAAGAACCAAGGGAAGGGCTGAATTATCCAACAAGTAAGGTACGTTTACTGCTCTCTTTCATCAATTTTGTCTTCTGTAAATTCATGGCAATTAGTTCTATACTTGTAAGAACTCACGGGATGGTGATCAGAAGTCGTGAGTTCGAGTTATTCACTTGTAGACTGTTTTGTGGACTATTTTATGTTACTTTTGACTGCATCTGTACTACTATTTTTTGGCGTTTTGGAGGAGTAAGGGTGTGTAGAAACACCATATAGATGTAGGGTTTTGGGCTGGTCGTTATTCGTATTATTTCCCTTTGACAAAATAGGGTGGTCGTCTTATGTATTAAGTTATGAGGTTGTGTGTGGACTATTTTGGGTGGCTCAATATGATTATTATTGATGTTGTTTCCGATTTTTGGTGATTGTTTTGACTTGTGTGAAGTCATATATATAGGGGAGGTGCTGTCCGTTTTATCCTAAAATATGTTGGTCGATACATAATAGTTACAACGCTTAAATGATAACGATAGCGTCGTTTCTCTTATTGTAGATTAAGGAGTTGTGAAACATGCATAGCTTGAGGTTGGGCAGTATATATACAAGGTATGTGAGGCTATCCTTTTCCTTCTTTTGCATGACTCCGATTGAATATAATGCAATGAACGAGCTTCCAAAGATACTCTACTCTTAGAAGCTAGCAGTACTTACATTGTTTCCCTTCTTATGGAACAATTGATGTTGAGGTTTCTCATCTTGTTCTTATGTTATCAATGTTGTTGGTACTTCCTGATTCTTATAAGATTCTTGATGAAGAGTTAGTCCTAATAACGTGTACGGAGAATATCGACCTTACGTCACTCCGAAAGGTTCAAAATATGATTCCAATGATTCCTACATGCATTATATATGTCACGCCCCAAACCCGAGGGACGGGACCGGCGCCTAACCGAGTGAACCCGGTCAAGCAAGCATGTTTAGCCTTTCCTACCTGACTCGTTTCTCCCCGTGTTTATAGCATAAATTATTTACACGAGTTAGCAAGAGATAAATCACAAGCATATATTCATAACATTAGGTCCATTTTCCTCTTTCACAGTTACCAACATTAGATCTTCCAAAACATACATACTAATTACAATATTCTTGATACGGAATCATGATTACGATTAAATCCAACAACTACCCAAAACATATATATACACAACCCACATAAGTGTCTACGAAGCCTCTAAGAGTATGGGGAAGTGAACATAGACCCGTCGACGACAAGGCCCCGGCTATACCTCAAAAGGGACAACATGTACAAAAGAGATCAACATGTAACTATACACAGACCCGGGTGGGGGGAGTGGGGCCCACCCGAACTGCTGAAGAGAGGAGGAGAAAGCACCACTATCGTTGATCGACGATACCTGCTACAGAACCACCTACATCCATTTAAAAGATGTATCTCTCCCGGCAAAAGAGACGTTAGTACCATTGAATAGTACTAGTATATATGAACAAACTTCACTCTAAGTAGAATCAAACAGTACACAAGTAAAAGACAGTGATGGAAATCAAACAATGCTGCACAGAAATACAGAGAACACAAATGAGAGTCTCACAGTTTTTTATTTCAATTTACTCCTGTTGCGGCGCACAACCCGATCTCACCGTACAATCATATTTCACCCTTATTTCTTCTCTACAAACCACCCGTATTTCTCCTGTTGCGGCGTGCAACCCGATCACACCGTACAATCACATTGCACCCTTGTTCCTTCTCTACATACCATCCTTATTCCTCATGTTGTGGCACGCAACCCGATCCCACCGGACATTGTTTAAATAAGCAACAACTCAATCACAAGAATTTCTATCACCAAGAGTATGAGTTCATAGCAACCGGAGAACCATATGAAATCAAGGGGCACAATAACCTTTACAAAAATAGTGAGACATGTAAGGTGCGCCATAACCATTTAATTTAATTAAACCATTTCACATTTCTTTCCCATCATTTTAGTACATAGCCTTTGGCACTTGGATACATTTAACAATTAAGTTCGTTACCCTTTTCATTCATTTAGTAGGACTATCCTTCATATCGATAAGTTCCAACATATGATGAATTTCACACATGATAGGATAAGCATAAAGAATCATATTTCACAATTTTGAGTAGCATGGTGACATGATAACCAACTAAGACAATCAGAGAACAAAATCTTACGCCTCAACACATTAGAACAATCAATTCAAATATGATCAAGCAAGGAACTCATACCAAATGCTCGAACACTAGCATGACGATTTTACAAAGATTAAAGTTAGCCATACATACCTCGATTTGGGATTTTTCCTTAGATTTCTACAACAATTCACCGAACATTCTAGAATCTTAAATCTAGTTCACAATTGATCTTAGAATTAGGAATAATGATCATGTCTTGAACTCACTTGAGCGTTTTATCAAACACTAGGTGTTCCTTTTGATTAAATGGCCTCTTTTTAGTGGAAGATTACTCTAACCCATTTCCTTTCACTAGATTATGACTAGTTGGTTACATGCATACAATATTCCTACCCCCATCTTCATGAACTGACCTAACCATATTTCATTTTAACAAAAATTTGGAAATTAAGGTGGATGGGGTAGATGCTTACCTCTTGTAGTGAAGAAAATGGTGTCCTACTCGATCAATTCCAGGCATGAGTAGTGATGGTGGATGAAATTGATGAAGTTGGGACTCTCTCTCACTAGAACCCACTCTCTCCTCTCTCTCTATTTTATCAGAAAATAGTTAAAATTATGAGAGATGGGTGTTATATTAGGCTGGGGGTCGGGTTTAAAAAAGTAGGAAATAGGAGTCCCGATGCAGGTTTGCGGTCCGGAATGCGATCACATTCCGGTTATGCGGTCGGCAAACCTACCGCATTATTGGCCTTCAGTTGGGCCAAGAAGAAAAGGAATTTGCCCGGGTATACGGAAATTATGCGGTCCACATACCTGTTATGCGATCGCATAGTGCGCCGCGTAACGCCCCTCCGCAAAAACTCAGGTTCCATTACGCGACAACTATGCAGACCGCATACATGATATGCGATCGTATTTTGGGCTGCATAGATGTCCTCAAAATGGACAACAATCTGTCCAACTATGCGACCAATGTGCGGTCCGCATACTTGATATGCGATCGCATAGTGGCCGCATATTCGCACAACTGGAAAAATTCTATCCTCTAAGTCCTGGGTACTTTTCACTCTAAAAAGGTCCGATTTAAGAATTTCTATAGTTATATCAACACGGGGATCTATCCGGGCATCATGTTTAGTAAAACAAATTCTACGGGTCTTTACATCCTCCCCCACTTAAAATCGTTCGTCCTCGAATGAGGATCGGGGAATTACTTGGGTTTGAAAATACAATAAGCCAACCCCCAAATTTTCACTAACTCCGAATTTTCCTTAAAATTTTGCTAGAGTTTCATTTGTAATTAGACCTATCCACCTGTTAGAGAGCCCCCAAAACATACTTCAACGAATTCTACATATATCAGTTAACACAACAACACAAATATAGTACAAATTAAGGATTCACAAGAGAGCGGGGGATTAGGGGAGTGGGGTGGCTCTACACAATATTACATGTAATGCAACTATTTAGAGATAAACAACTTCATAAATGACTACCTGACTTATTCAAACAAATAGGGGTACTTCTTTTTCATTTCATTCTCCGCTTCCCACATAGCTTCCTCAACTTGTTGATTCTGCCATATTACTTTAACCGATGCAATTTCCTTGTTTCTCAACTTACGAACCTGCCTACAAAATAGCAACCAGAATTTGTTCATACAACAACTGTTCATTAACTTCAACGGTCTCAACCGGAACGATGGCAGACGGGTCTCCAATCAATCTCTTTAACATGGACACATGAAACACCAGGTGTACCAATGACATTTCAGGGGGCAACTCCAGCCTATATGCCACCTGTCATATCCTCTGAGTGACCCTATACGTCTCAACATACCTTGGGCTCAATTTTCCCTTATTTCCAAACTGCATGACCCCCTTCATGGGAGATACCTTTAAGAATACCCAATAATCTACTTGGAACTCCAAATCCCTGCGACGAACATCCGAATAGGATTTCTGACGGCTCTGAGCAGTTTTCAACCGTTCCTTTATGATTCCAACCTTTTCCATAGCTTGGTGCTCAAGATCCGGTCCCAAAGGTTCGGCCTCTCCAACCTCGAACCACCCAATCGGAGACCTAAACCTCCTACCGTATAAAGCCTCATATGGGGCCATGTGAATGCTAGCATGGAATTTGTTGTTGTAAGAAAATTCCACAAGTGGCAAATGATCATCCCTGCTACCTTTAAAATAAAGCACACAAGCTCGCAACATGTCCTCAAGTGTCTGGATAGTCCGTTCTGCTTGTCCATCAGTCTGCGGGTGGAAGGTTGTGCTGAGATTTACCTACGTTCCCAAACCTTGCTGAAATTTCTTCCAAAAGTTAGCTGTGAATTGGTCCCCTCGATCCGAGATAATGGAAACTGGATTGCCATGGAGCCTGACTATTTCTTTGATATAAAACTGAGCCTATTGTTCTGCAGTGTCGGTGGACTTGACTGGCAAGAAATATGTTGACTTCGTGAGCCGATCCACTATTACCCAAATTGAGTCAAACTTGCACGGAGTGCGAGGTAACCCTACCACAAAATCCATATTGATAATCTCCCATTTCCACATTGGTATTCCTATAAGCTGCGCCAACCCACCGGGCCTCTGATGCTCAGCCTTCACTTGTTGACAGTTCGGGCACTTAGCCACAAAGTCCGCCACACCCCTCTTCATGCTACTCCACCAATAAACGTCCTTGAGATCGTGATACATTTTTGTAGAACCTGGGTGTACGAAATATTAAGAATTGTGAGCCTCTGCCATTATCTTCTCCCGAAGGTCATCCACATCTGGAACACATAATCTTCCTTGGCACTGCAAAACACCGTCATCCTTGCTAAGTGAAAAAGTTATTGTCCTGTGATTAAGAATTGCCTCTCTTAGCCGTGCCATTGCTGGATCATTGAATTGCTTTTCCTTAACTTCCTCCACGGGCGAGGATTCAGCTCCTTATGCACCACAACATTCTCTTCGTCTGAGGCCGTAAGACAAACCCCCAGACTGGCCAACTGGTAAACCTCTAGAGCCAAAGACCTCTGACCTGCTTCTAAGTGAGCCAAACTACCCATGGATTTAGGACTAAGAGTGTCTGCCACCACATTCGCTTTCCCTGGATGGTACAAGATATTCATATCATAATCTTTGAGCAATTCCAACAATCTCCTCTGTCTTAAGTTTAACTACTTCTGTTTGAATAGATACAGGAGACTCTTGTGGTTTGTGAACACGTCCACATGGACCCCATAAAGATAGTGCCGCCAGATTTTCAATGCAAAGACAACTTCTGCAAGCTCCAAATCATGCGTCGGATAATTCTTTTCGTGATTTTTAAGCTGCCTCGAAGAATACGCTATAACCTTACCACACTGCATTAACACACACCCCAGACCGACCCTTGAAGCATCACAATACACCACAAATCCCTCTATACCCTCTGGCAAGGTCAACACTGGCGCCAAAGTCAATCTTGATTCCAGTTCCTGGAAACTCCTTTCACAAGCATCGGACCACTGGAACTTGACGGTTTTTTGCGTCAGCTTAGTCAATGGGGAGGCGAGAGTGGAGAATCCTTCCACGAACCTCCGATAACATCCGGCTAAACCCAAGAAACTGTGAATCTCTATCGGGGTCGTTGGTCTAGGCCAATCTTTCACAGCTGCGATCTTTTGGGGATCAACCTGAATCATTTCCCTGGAGATAACATGGCCCAAAAAGGTAACTGGTTCTAGCCAAAATTCCCATTTTGAGAACTTTGCATACAATTGGTGTTGATGAAGAGTCGGCAGAACTGCCTTGAGGTTATTGGCATGATCTTCCTGACTTCATGAATAAACAATTTTATCGTCGATGAAAACTATCACAAAAGAGTCAAGAAATTGTTTGAAGACCTGATTCATAAGGTCCATGAAAGTTGCTGGGGTGTTGGTTAGCCCAAAGAACATTACCAAGAAATCAAAGTGCCCATACCGAGTCTTAAAGGCGGTCTTAGGACTATCCTGCTCCCTGATCTTTAGTTGGTGATACCCGGACCGCAAATCAATCTTTGAGATGAACTTAGCACATTGCAATTGGTCGAACAAATCATCTATCTGAGGCAATGGGTATTTGTTTTTGATTCTGACCTTGTTGAGCTGCCGGTAGTCGATACACATTCGCAGCGATCCATCTTTCTTTCTGACAAAAAGAACCGGCGCGCCTCAAGGCAACACACTTGGCCGAATGAAACCCTTTTCTAGAAGGTCCTTCAACAACTCCTTTAACTCCCTCAATTCTGCTGACGCCATCCTGTAGGGTGGAATAGATATTGGTTGTGTGTCTGGAAATACATCAATCCCGAAATGGATCTCTCTGTCTGGTGGAATCCCAGGAAGCTCATCCGGAAAAACATCAAGGAATTCATTCACAATAGGCACGGACTCGGGAGTAGGCACCGTAGAAGTGGTGTCTGAAACCCGGACCAAATGGTAGATACACCCCTTTTTAATCATTTTTTAGGCCTTAAGGTAGGAAATAAACCTACCACTTGGCACAATATTATTCCTCTCCCACTCATTAGCTAGTTCATTAGGAAACTCAAGCCTCATCATTCTGGTTCGGTAGTCGAGTTTAGAAAAACATGAATAGAGCCAATCCATCCCCATTATTAAATAAAAATCAACCATTCGTAGCTCAATAAGATCGGTCGTGGTATCCCGACCACATATTGTGACAACACAATTCCAATAGACTCGCGCGACCGTAATAGATTCACCAACCAGAGTCGACACTGAGAACGGCTCATGAAGTTGTTCTGGTTCTATCCCAAAACTTGAAGCAATAAAAGGAGTAACATATGACAAAGAAGACCCGGGATCAATAAGGGCATACACATCATGAGATTGAACAACTAGAATACCTGTGACGACATCTGGAGAAGCCTCTGCACTCTGATGACCACTCAGGGCATAGAACCGACTGGGTCCTCCTTGACCCCGTGCTCCACCCCTAGCTGCACCGCGCTCTGCTTGTGCTAGAGGGCCACGGGCTGGAGGGTGTGATGAAGATGTAGCAGCTGAAGAACTGGATGGCTGAGCAGCGCCCCTACCTGTGCCCTGACTGGATGTACGACAGTCTCGCTGAATATGGCCTCTCATTCCGCATCTATAGCATACCGGTATGTCAAAGTAATAGGGCTCAGAATGAAACCTCCCACACATGGGGCATGGGGCCCTCCGCTGCTGCTGGAATCTCCCTCCTGATCGACCCGGCTGATGGAACCTCCTACTACCTGAACATGCCCCAAAATGGCCTCCTTGCTGATGATGATGACGCCCTGGTTAGGGGTACTGACTATGGACTGAGCATGAGACTGGGGTGGCCTTGATGACCCTCCCCCGAGGACTAATCTTCCACCTCCAAATGAACTTTTGGTTTTGCCCGCTGACCTGGCCCTGCTACCACCTTCTCGATCCATCATTAGCTTCAACTTTGAGCCTCTATAGCCAGGGCGAATCCCACAATCTTCCTATAGTTCATGTCAGAATGTAGAGCAGCTGTGGCAGCTTCATTAATAACCAAGGGACCAAGGCCTTGCACAAACCGACGAACTCTAGACTCCATAG
This sequence comes from Nicotiana undulata, assembly GCA_005239495.1. NCBI lineage: Eukaryota > Viridiplantae > Streptophyta > Magnoliopsida > Solanales > Solanaceae > Nicotiana > Nicotiana undulata. The sequence continues at coordinate 21,315 of ML297348.1, forward strand.
TCGGCATCATATGAACAACATACTTGGACAGGTGCACAAACACCATATGATACTCCCACACACTCCTATTATCTTGTTTTAGGACCTCAAACTCTGATGCTCGGGATGCCGTAATCTCGGCGGGTAAGAAATGATCTATGAAGGCATTTTCAAACTCACTCTACCTCGCTGGAGGGCTCCCCTATTCACGGGAATCCTCCCACATCTCAAACCACGAATACGCCACCCCTTTCAGACAGTGAGATGCCAACTCTACTCCTTTTGTCTTAGTAGCACGCATAACTCGGAGGGTCTTGTGCATCTCATCAATAAAATCTTGAGGGTCCGCCTCGGGGTCGGTACCTATGAACTCTGGAGGGGCTAACTGAAGGAACCTTTTAGCCCTGGAACCTGAAGAATATCCTTGCTCGCTAAAGGATGTGGGGGCAACATTTGATCTCTAGGCCTGAGAGGCCAGCAATTGTGTCAACATCTGAATATCTCCCCTAAGGTCTCCATCAGAAATACCGGGACCGGAAGGTGGGGATGGAGGAGGATCAGGAATATCAGCGGGAGGGATTGTGGCACCTTCCGTTGGAATAGGAGTTGGGATGGTCCGGTCTGGTGTGGAAAAATTAGGCTGATTCATCGTCAGGGAATTATTCTCACCCGCATCATTCAATTGGGAATCAGTGGCCACTCCAGGGGTGGCATTGTCCTGTTGGCCGAGTCGTGCTTTCTTCCCGGGTGCCATTTACTGAAAGTTAAAGAAATGCACGAGTTAGAGAGAGACAACCTCACCTTTCACTCCATCGCACGATACATAATAACAATGAAGGGTAGTATTCCTAAATGCCCAAGCAGCCCCCTAATTATAGAAGTGGTCGAGAACACACCGATAAGAAGGACTCTACTAGGCACGGCTTCGAGACATCCTAGGACACTTTTAAAACCTTAGGCTCTGATACCAATTTCGTCACGCCCCAAAATCGAGGGATGGGACCGGCGCCTAACTGAGTGAACCCAGTCAAGCAAGCCTGTTAGCCTTTCCTACCCAACCCGTTTCTCCCCGTGTTTATAGCATACATTATTTACATGAGTTAGCAAGAGATAAATCACAAGCATATATTCATAACATTAGGTCCATTTTCCTATTTCACCATTACTAACATTAGATCTACCAGAACATACATACTAATTACAATATCCACGATACGGAATCACGATTACGATTAAATCCAACAACTACCCAAAAAATATATATATACACAACACACATAAGTGTCTACGGAGCCTCTAAGAGTATGGGGAAGTGAACATAGACCCGCCGGCGACAAGGCCCCGGCTATACCTCAAAAGGGACAACATGTACAATAGAGATCAACATGTAACTATACACGGCCCCGGGGGGAGTGGGGCCCACCCGAACTGCTGAAGAAAGGAGGAGAAAGCACAACTATCGTCGATCGACGCTACCTGCTACAGAACCACATACATCCATTTAAAATATGTAGCGCCCTCAGAAAAAGGGACGTTAGTACAATTTAATAGTACTAGTATATATGAACAAACTTCACTCTAAGTATAATCAAACAGTACACGAGTAAAAGACAGTCATGGAAATCAAATGTTGCACAAAAATACAGAGAACACAAATGAGAGTCTCACAGTTTCTTATTCCAATTTCCTCCTGTTGTAGCGCGCAACCCGATCCCACCATACAATCATATTTCACCCTTATTCCTTCTCTACAAACCACCTGTATTTCTCCTGTTGCGGCGTGCAACCCGATCCCACCGTACAATCACATTGCACCCTTTTTCCTTCTCTACATACCATCCTTATTCCTCATGTTGTGGCGCGCAACCCGATCCCACCGGACATAGTTTAAATAAGCAACAACTCAATCAAAAGAACTTCTATCACCAAGAGTATGAGTTCATACAAACCGGAGAACCATATGAAATCAAGGGGCACAATAACCTTTACAAAAATAGTGAGACATGTAAGGTGCGCCATAACCATTTAACTTAATTAAACCATTTCACATTTCTTTCCCATCATTTTAGTACATAGCCTTTGGCACCTGGATACATTTAACAATTAAGTTCGTTACCCTTTTCATTCATTTAGTAGCACTATCCTTCATATCGATAAGTTCCAACATATGATGAATTTCACACATGATAGGATAAGCATCAAGAATCATATTTCACAATTTCGAGTAGCATGGTGACATGGTAACCAACTAAGACAATCAAAGAACATAATCTTACGCCTCAAAACATTAGAACAATCAATTCAAATATGATCAAGCAAGGAACTCATACCAAATGCTCGGACACTAGCATGGCGATTCTACAAAGAGTAAAGTTAGTCATACATACCTCGATTTGGGATTTTTTCTTAGATTTCTCCAACAATTCACCGGACCTTCTAGCACCTTCAATCTAGTTCACAATGTGGCACAATTGACTTTAAAATTAGGAATAATGATCATGTCTTGAACTCACTTGAGCGTTTTTATCAAACACTAGGTGGTCCTTTTGATTAAATGGCCTCTTTTTAGTGGATGATTACTCTAACCCATTTCCTTTCACTAGATTATGACTAGTTTGTTACATACATGCAAGATTCCTACCACCATCTTCATGAACTCACCTAACCATATTTCATTTTAACAAAAATCTGTAAATTAAGGTGGATGGGGTAGATGTATACCTCTTGTAGTGAAGAAAATTGTGTCCTACTCGATCAATTCCAGGCCTGAGTAGTGATGGTGGATTAAATTGATGAAGTTGGGACTCTCTCTCACTATAACCCACTCTCTCCTCTCTCTATTTTATGAGAAAATAGTTAAAATTATGAGAGATAGGTGTTATATTAGGCTGGGGGTCGGGTTTTAAAAACTAGGAAATAGGAGACCCGATACAGGTTTGCCGTCCGGAATACGATCGCATTCCGGTTATGCGGTCCGCAAACCTGTCGCATTATTGGCCTTCAGCTGGGCCAAAAAGAAAAGGAATCTGCCTGGGTATGCGGCAACTATGCGGTCCGCATACTTGTTATGCGATCGCATAGTGCGCCGCATAACTCCCTCCGCAAAAACTCAGGTGCCATTATGAGACAACTATGCGGCCCGCATACATGATATGCGATCGCATTTTGGGCCGCATAGCTGTCCTCAAAATGGACAGCAATCTGTCCAACTATGCGACCACTGTGCAGTCCGCATACTTGATATGCGATCGCATAGTGGACCGCAGATTCACACAACTGGAAAAATTCTATCCTCTAAGTCTTGGGGTACTTTTCACTCCAAAAAGGTCCGATTTAAGAATTTCTATAGTTATATCAACATGGGGATCTATCCGGGCATCATTTATAGTAAAAAAAATTCTACGGGTCTTTACAATATATATATATATATATATAGTTTACTCTACCGAGCCACGCTATAGTCGGCCGGGAATGGCGCTTATTAGGAAACCACTAATCAGTTGGATTTTTACCGAGCTCCATGTGGCCGGGTACGTTTTACCGAGCTTATTACGGCCAGGTACGATATGATGATGATGATTCCCACTGAGGCGTATGTTTAAAAGTTTATGTATATATATGTATGTATCACGCATTTCATGTCAGTAGCCCTCAGAGGTACCCAGATGTTACATGTTGTATATTCTCTATCCCTATTTACATTACTGTTCTTACTTATGCTTTCCTGCTTTACATACTCAATACTTTATTCATACTGATGTCCTTTTATTTTTGGATGCTGCATGTCGTGCTGCAGGTCCTAATAGACAGATAAATGCAGCTCCCACACCACAGTATGGTTTCCAGTTCAACGGTTATTGGCGCGATCCCTTCTCTGGACTTGCCGTACTCTTGGTATGCATTTTTGTTATAGATATTATGGGTATGTCGGGGCCCTGTTCCGGAAATGTTGCAGCACTTAGTCTCCTTTAGAGGCTCATAGACAGGTGTCGGCTCATGTATAGTTTGGTATGCCTTGTCGGTTGATTTTTGTTTTATAGTCTTTCATGGAAGTGTGGTAGCTCTTAACTTATATATAGTTTCTTGGCAGTCTTGTTATCTCATGTGATGCATGTTCATTCCATTATCTTTCATTGTTTGGTGTTCATAATCCATATCTACTCTTTATATTGATCTCGTCAGCCTTTAAAGATAATAAAGAAGGTTAGATAAAATGTACGTTGGTGCTCGGCAAGTATGGCCCGGGTGCTAGTCATGATCCTCCAGTTTGGGTCGTGACACGAAATCTACCTTTGGACCCCGATTTCGGTCGGGCAGGCCCGGGTTGACTTTCCTTGACATTTTGGGAAAAGTGTAAAAATCATAGATCTATCTATTGTAATTGATTTCCCATGCATTTTTTGATGATATTAAGTCAGTTTTTTTTCGATTTGAGCCGCGTGGCGGTGAATTTTAGGAGAAAAGCTATTTTTAAGGGTTGAATTGGACTAGTTGAGGTGGGTATCTTGCATAACTTTGTGTGGGAAAACTACCCCTTAGTATTTGGGATTGATTGTTTCATTTGTGTTCTGTGAAAGCCGTGTACGCAACGTGATGAGCGGGTACACGAGTTGTATGTGGCATTTGCGCGGTTTAGGCTACTTAGACTCTTCCCATGTTTTAATTGAATTGTCATATCATGTTCTAAATTCTCATAGTCAATCTACTCTTTCTTGTGTTAGTCTATCCTTACATGCCTTAAATGAATTTTGAACAACTTGAAACAAACACTTAAATATGCTCGCTAGTCGAATATAGTATAGTATAATATCATATCCACAAGGATCAGAGATAAACAATATTTTCGTAGTTTATATCTTGATTTCTATCCAAGATGATCAACAATAGAGATTTGTGTGATTAAAACTTAAGTAACTAAGAGTCTAACTATTGCTAATGACAATAAACGCAAGTGTTAAACAAATGAAGTTATCAATTGGGAGAAGATAGGGTTGTTAGGATAGGTGCAAGATAAATGTTTTGGATTTAACTCTAGATGATTCCCATTTAATTTTCAAGTGAGTCTTTCGGGTTCACTTGATTGTTTATTCAATTGTTTCGAAGAAACTCCTCTCTCGATTAAGTTTGAACCTCACAAGATGAACCAATTTTAAGCACGTGAAGATATGCAAGAATTCGTAGTGGATTGGTCTTTAGGACAACCTCTCTCAATTATCATCCTAACTATGTTTAATCAACAATACAATTAGCCTCTTTCGATTACTAAGAAGAATTAATGAGTTAAATTAAAAAAATATAATGCAAAGATGTCACAATTTATGCCTCTCTCGATTACATTAACAAGTGAAAATGGATGCAACGATTAAAACATCCAAAACGATTCAACACATAAAACTAGAGTTAATTATACTCAAACAAGTATCAAAACACCAATTTCATCAAACCCTAAAGAGAACTACTTATAGACATGGAGTAATTCATCACAATTAAGTTTAAGACAAAGAAAAACATAAAACATCCAAACCCTTGTCTTGAGTGAGGATGAATGGTGAAATCCTTCTGCTCTTGCTTCTCCCTCTTCTCATTAGCTTCCTTAGGTCTAAATTATGTCAAAAGTCCTAAAAATACCATTTTCCCATGTACATATACCAAGTAGGGTCGGGCCCAAACAAATATACCTTCTCCTACGCGAAATAGGACACTTTTCCGGAGTAGGACATGCGCAGCCGCGCACGTGGAAGTATGCATGTGCACTTTTCACCCTTTTGTGTTGTGAATTTGAAACAACATAAAACAAAAAAGTTCTATCCCTTTGAATCATATTTCCAACAATATATTGTGGAGCCCAAACGGAGTTCCGAGGGAAATGTTATTTGCATTTTAATTTACACTGCACGCTATGCCTGCTCGATTCTTTATTTGTTCTTAACTATCATTCGGTGATCCTCCAACACGATCCCCGCTTAATTCCTTGGGATTTTACTCAGAGATCAAAGCTCTAAACTACTTGAACTCATTCCTTGACATCTACAAAGCTCGAAATCACTCGTGCAAGATAAAACACACAATTAGTGCAAAACACTAACCATTACAGGTCAAACTCAACTAAAGTGCAGTAAATTGGAATGTAATATCGACTAAAACATGAGATTATAGCCTACCATCAACACCCCACACTTAAACCATTGCTCGTCATCGAGCAATCAAACCACATTTTATATAGACACAACCTTACTAAGATACTCTCCTAACTCATCACACCAAGAATATTTAAAATAGACTAAGCACAATAATGTAACATCTTCACCTCAAATATTGACTCACAAGCATCATGCATTATTCACAACTTATTCACTTACTCTAACATAGAGATCAAGAATTACCTTTCCTTCATGAATCCATTTCCCTCACACAACAAAAGAGAGTAGTTCCACAAACAATAAAATTCAAGAACAATTAGGAACTCAAGATAGAAAGAATTCGCTCACTCTCAGAAACGACATTCATGTGCCCCAAAATATGAACCTTAGGCTTGCCCGAAGTATACTACTGTACTAGTTGAGCTCATTCCGTCAAGGATCAAGTAGGATATCTAACTGGTTGTAATGTAGGCTATGGGACAGGTAGGATACATTTAGATATAAGAGTGACTACACCTCCCTAGGAACTTTAATACATACACTTTAACATTATAAACCCTACACTTATGTCAAACCATACTCAAACTTGACATCAACATGCATTAACTGTCCAAATTATTTAGGAACCATTACATCAAGAGTTACCACTTATAAATGAATCTCGTTCACAACCATACAACTATTTTTTTTCCTTTTCTAGTTCAATTCAAATGGCTCTTACTTTTTCAACAAAAAAAGTGCACCTTTCTCCTTATTTGATTAGTTCTACTCAAAATCCAAACCAACCACCCCACACTTCAACTTTTACAAAGTTCATACAATTTCAAGGGCTTAGCAGAGGTAAATGGTTCAAATAGATTGTCAATTCAAACAATTGGGTAAGGCTTGTAATGTGGTTGCCAAAGAAACAAGATTATAGGCTCAAAGGGGTTAACTATGATACATAACAATTAGGTGGGTAAAAGCATATAACTGGCTCAACAAATAAATGCCTATATAACTTCCCAGACTGAACAAAACTACTATTATTCTTGGAAAACACACGGGGCAAGCTCTTGACATCAAATGCAATGCACGGAATAATCTCACACACACATGGAATAACTCACTCAAGATTGGATTATCAAGACACTCAAGTAAAAGCAGTTAAGCATAGTTAAGATCATACAAATTAAGGTACTTATACAAGAGCAAACAATTAAGTCTAAGCCTCACAACTAACACACTTACTATTCTCAAGGAATAACAAAGTCAAGAGATATTGCTTTCATTTCAAACCATAGCACAAGGTGTCCTATTTCTAACAAAATTAAAAACTACACCTGGTTCAAACAAAATCCATGAAAAAGAACCACGGCACAAAAAAAAACCAAGGGGTAATTAATACACTAACTACAAAAGGAAATCTTTTTGTCTTTCTCTTTCGACTTAATTCCCTAAAGAAACCCATCGAATGATATCCATCGTCGGAATAAGACAAAACTTTTAAAATATTTGTGGATTTTCAATATTTTTCTATCAAACTACTACAACTAACCAAAAAAAACAACTTAATATACAAACAAACATATCCCTCACCCCACACTTTAATTTGTGGAATGTCCCCATGACACAAAATTAAAAAGAATAAGGTAAACAAAACTTCCCTAATGTTTTTCTTTTCTGAGAACTTATGACCTCCACCCCTAATTCCAAATTCATTCCGCGTTTTCGCTCCTTGGGATTCTTTATGGAGCTCATTAAGACAAAATCTTCTAAGGATACTTGCATGACCCGCTCTTTTCTTTCTTTCTTGTCCTCATCTGGAGCGGTGAATTGCTCGTTCATAATGATCCTTAACTTTTTTCTGCATTGTTTCACATGATCAATCCATACATATTCCTGTAAATACCCAAAAATAAAAGCCACGTGATCAAGGTTAGGATAAGAAAACAAAGAAGAAAGGTCAAGTGAATATTCCTCTGGTATGTCCAGGACTATTTGTTTCTCATTCTCTTCTACCAAAAGTTGCAAGTGTGGAAAGGTGGATGGGGGTTTGAACTATTATTTTGCTGCTTCACACTTAACCACGACCTTATTTTCAATCATCTTAGTTGAATTAGAGTCATCTTCAACAGTGAAAATCTCTCTCTATGGATGCTCATCCTCTTGGATAGGCTCGTTCTCACCGGGCATCTCCTCCATAGATTCACCATCATAACGCAATGAGCTTTCTGATAGTGTACTTATTATTTGAATATCTTGCATTGTTAGGTTGCTCATGGCTTAAACATCTTGTGTAAATCTCTCCATCGTCTTATTTATGAACTTATACACAAGCTCTTCCAAACTACCATTCTCCCTTTGAGGTGGTTGTCTCACTTCGCTTCTATTCCAGTTATAATAAGGGTATTCATCCCAACCAGAGTCAAGATTGTTCCTATATGAATACGCGTACCTATACGGACTAGAAACGGAGTGAGACTGTTCAAAATACGAACCATATGAGGAATATACCTGCTTGACAGTCAGCCCATGGATGATTTCCACCGCACTTAAAACACATAGCAAACCACTGATAATATTCAGCTGCTAACTCTTCAACTATTTTCTTAGGATGGTTTCACTCCATCTTCACGGCATTTAGAGTTCAATATCAAAAGTATCTTCTCCAACTTATTAGGAACTACAATTGTATACGGCTAAAATCAGAGAGTCCGATTTTATGACCGTTATGGCATTCCATAGCCCATCTTCGGGGAGCTCGGGGCACAGTCTGAGGTTTGACACCTAGGGAGCATAACAAAGATTCTCCACGCTCGGCCTCGGGGTTGTGTGAACTGATAACCATCGATGCAAAAGCAGGAATTCCAAAAGCACGTGGTTAGAGCTGACCAAGTCTACAAGAATAGTACAAGTCCGTACCGAGACATTAATAATTGTACTAGCTGCATATCCTTGTACTAAATACACATGTACTTTGTAGGGATCTCCCCTCCTATATAAAGGGGACCCTTATCATTTTTTGGGCACATGATATTCAATACAAGAACAAGAACATTCTCTGCTTTCTAACTTAAACATACTCTACAGTTGTTCCATTGATTTATTGCTTCCATTTATTGCATTTCATTTATTGTTCTTCACCCATTGCTCATTATTTCTCATAAAAGGCCATCTTCTAGGCCCTCCATATTGTTATTCCTCCATCGATCACCCTCAGCTAGGCATACTAGCTCGACCTTGAGGCCTAGCTTTGGCCAGCTCGAGACCTCGTCTCACCACTGCTCGGTTTGCGTATAACCTTTGTTCCTCGCTTTTATCTCATTTTTATAGCTCACACTTAGCATCTATTGCCTAACAACTAGTATTAAAATAAATCGCGTATTTTTAGAACCACAAAATCAAATATAATTGGCATTACCATTTTCAAGGTAAACAGTTTGGCGCCCACCGTAGGGCTAAAAATAATAGTTATTGTTTTAGTGTTGGTCTACAGAAAAACACAAGTTATTCTTCACACTTTTTCTTGTCCATGAATATTTGATTTTAGGTCAAAATGTTTAACTCAGTAAATGCACATAAAAACAACGGTCCCGAGGATCATGGAGAGAATGGTGTAGCTGTTTCAGGCGACAATATACCACTACGAAACCCTGAGGACGCACCAGAGCCAATCCCCGTGGATGTGGGCTCACGCAAAGCCCAACATATCGATATAAGCTCCCATACCGAAGGGAGTATACGCCGGGGAAACCAACAGGAAGCCCAAAAAACTCCTGCTCGGGAGGAAACGGATATTAGCCTTCACGTTATTTTTGAAATGTTGCAGGCACAACAGATGGCTATTACTCAGCTACAAAGCCATCAAAAAATTCCAAGCACTGCACCACTGGAAGCAGCTCCTCAAGTCGAACAGGCACCAAAAAGATCGAGCAACAACCGGTGAGCAGCCGGCCCCGCTATTATGGAAATGCTCGAGGACCTCACAAATAGGATTGATTCAGGCGAAAAGAAGATAGAAGCTAACGACAAAAAAATGGATACCTATAACTCGACCGTCGATCAGATCCCGGGCACACCCCCGATTCTGAAGGGTGTAGATTCAAATAAGTTCGTACAAAAGCCATTCCCATCAAGTTCCGCTCCAAAGCCCATCCCGAAGAAATTCAGAATGCCCGATCTCCCAAAGTACTACGGGACCTCAGACCCCAATGAGCACATCACTGCTTACACTTGTGCTGTAAAAGGAAATGATCTGAAGGACGACGAAATTGAATCCGTCCTCTTGAAACAATTCAGAGAAATATTATCGAAGGGGGCTATGATGTGGTACCACAACTTACCCCCGAATTCAATAGACTCGTATGCCATGCTAGCAGACTCTTTCATAAAGGCACATGTCGGTGCCATCAAGGTCGCCACAGGGAAGTCCGACATTCTCAAAATCAAATAAAGAGAAAATGAGAAGTTAAGGGAATTTGCCTCTCGCTTTCAAATGGAGAGAATGGAATTACCACCGGTCTTCGATGAATGGGTAGTGCAGGCTTTCACTCAGGTCTTGAATGAACGAAGTTCAATAGCTTCGAAGCAGCTGAAATAGAACTTGGTTGAATATCCTGTCGTAACTTGGGCAGATGTCCACAATCGGTATCAGTCAAAGATTAGGGTTGAGGACGACTAGCTGGGAGCCCCCTCGGGATCAATATATCCTTGCAGGCTTCTAGCGAAGGAATCAAGGTCCCCAGAAAGAGAACTGAGGTCAAGCAAGGAAAGGTACTAACCGTACACCAAATATCGAAGAAACACCCAAAGCGCAATGCACCCTAAAACGATCGAAGAATGGATCGAGGTATAAATTCTCGGGGACTAGTGAACAAAGTCGGGTTCGACAGGCACACAAGGGTCGGTGGAGGTACCCCAGTTATACCAGTACAACTTCAACATTGATGCTTAAGACATCGTATCGGCCATAGGTAAAATCAAAGATACCAGGTGGAAAAACCCCATACTATCGGATCCTTCACAAAGGAACCCTAACATGGTGTGAGAATTTCACGGCACACACGGTCATAGGAGATTGCAGACAACTCCGAGAGGAAGTAGCCCGACTGATCAGAAAAGAGCATCTCCGAGAGTTCCTCAGCGACTGAGTTAAAAATTAAATTCGGGAAAGAGTGGCGAACAGGAAAACGAAACAAAAGAACTATAACACGTCATCCACATGATCGTTGGAGGAATCGACATCCTGTAGGAACCTGTTGTCAGGCAAACAAAAATATCCATCACTAGGGAAAAGAGAACTCGGAGTTACATACCCGAAGACGCTCTCACATTCAGCAAAGAGGAAATCGAGACCCTGTCTCATCCTCATAACGACGCATTGGTAATTTCTTTTCTTTTGAATAAGTTTCAAATTAAACGTCTGCTCGTGGATCCAGGTAGCTCGGCCAACATAATCACAGGTTTTTTGGACAAGAAAAGGTGTGAAAGATAACTTGCATTTTTCAGCGAACCAGCACTAAAATAATCACTATTATTTTTTGCCACACGGTGGGCGCCAAACTGTTTACCTTCAAAACAGCAATAACAATTATATTTGATTAAGTGGTTCTAAAAATATGTGATTTATCTTAGTACTAGTTATAATGCAGTTGATGCTAAGTGTGTTAGGGCAGAGATGAGTAAAAGAAGTTAGAAACTTGAAGAAACGTAAACCGGACGCCTTAGCTCGAAGGTTCGATACTGGCCTCGAGGGTCCTCTGGGTCGAGGCTCAGGGCTACCGTCAGATGGTCGATGAAGCTATATCTAGCTTACAGGCTTCGGGATATGCTATTTATGATCAATAATGAACTAAAAATGAAGAACAATTAATAGAAAGCAATAAATGTGAGTAAATGAGCTAGTTGAGAGAAATAGAGAATGTTTAAGTAATGAAGTAGAGAATGTTATTGTGCCTTGTATTCAATATTGTTGTGCCTTACACAATGACAAAGGTCCCCTTAACATAGGAGGGAGAGATCCAATATAGTACATTGACATTTATTACAAAGATTTTGATTGATCCGGCTAGTTAATGCCAAAAGTACAGAATCGTACTTCGTCGTAGAGTTGTCCGCCACAAACTTCGTGTTGATCCCGAGCCCGTATCTTTTTGGGTAAAAAGTAGGAAGGGCTTCGATATCGGACCCCGGGCCATACTTGGGATCTCATACGAACAAGCCATCATAATAAACTTAAAATTGGCCTCCCCAATATTAGCCGTACACAGTGAGAAGAAGTGGTTCCCTCCTTCTGAGGTACCGTTTTGGAGGTTTTTGTCATGATTGTAACTGAGTTTCTAAGAAGGAAGATGAAGAAGCAAGCACAGAGAGAAGATGGAAGGCAGAAATTTGTTAGCTAAGTTTTTAAGATTTGAAGATATTATAATAAGTGTGAAAGGCAAACAATTGAAGTATTTATAGACGTTGTTTGGGCATGTTTGAGAAGCGGAAAGGTCGAACCGATAGCGGTTCATGGGCTTCTCGAGAATCGTGCTGACAGCGACCTCTGCGTAGCCTTTATGTCACGTCATTTAAAGTTCTGATGAGGCTAACGTCATAATTGGGATATCGAAGAGGCAAGAATTCTAGACTGTTTCTTATCATTTCATTCTAAGAAATGCGGGGACTATCTGTATACAGCTAAAATCGGAGAGTCCAATTTTATGGTAGTTATGGCATTCCATAGCCCGTCTTCAAGGAGCCCGGGGCACAGTCCGAGATTTGAACTCAAGGGAGAATATCAAGGGTTGTCCACGCTCGACCTCGGGGCAGTGTGAAATGAATTCCCTAAAGCACGTGGTCAGAGCTGACCAAGTTTGCAAGAATAGTACAAGTCCGTACCGAGACATTAAATAGATGTACCAGATGCATATCCTTGTAATAATTACACATGTACTATGTTGGGATCTTCCCTCCTATATAAAAGGGACCCTTGTCATTTTTTGGCACATGATACTCAATACAAGAACAAGAACATTCTCTACTTTCTAACTTAAACATACTCTACAATTGTTCCATTGATTTATTACTTCCATTTATTGCGTTTCATTTATCGTTCTTCACTTATTTCTCATTATTGATCATAAAAGGCCATCTTCGAGGCCTCCATACTATTATTCGTCCATCGATCACGCTCATCTAGGCATGCTAGCTCGACCTTGATGCCCAGCTTCAGCCAGCTGGAGACCTCTTCTCACCACTGCTCGGTTTGTGTATAACCTTTGTTCCTCGCGTATATCTCATTGTTCTAGCGCACACTTAGAATCTATTTCCTAACAACTAGTATTAAAATAAATCGCGTATTTTTAGAACTACAAAATCAAATATAATTGTCATTACCATTTTCAAGGTAAACAACAACATTTACTCTTCCCATGTTTTAATTGAATTGTCATATCATGTTCTAAATTCTCATAGTCAATCGACGCTTACTTGTGTTAGTCTATCCTTAGATGACTTAAATGAATTTTGACGATCTTGAAACACACACTTAAATATGCTCGCTGGTCGAATATAGTAAAATATAATATTGTATCCACACGGATTGGAGTTAAACGGTATTTTTGTAGTTTATAGCTCGATTGCTATCCAATAAGATCAACAATGGAGGTTTACGTGATTAAAACTAAAATTAACTAAAAGTCTTACCTATTGGCTAATGGCAATCAACGCAAGTGTTAAGAAAAGGAAGATACCAATTGGGAGAAGATAGGGTTGATAGGATTGGTGCAAGACAAATGTTTGGGATTTAACTCTAGATAATTCACTTCTAATGTTCAAGTGATTCTATCGAATTTACTTGATTATTAATTCAATTGTTTAGAAGAAACTCCTCTCTCTATTAAGTCTCAACCTCACAAGATGAATCAATTTTAAGCACGTGAAGATATGCAATAATTTGTAGTGGATTGGTCTTTAGGACAACCTCTCTTGATTATCCTCCTAACTAAATTTAATCAACAATTCAATTAGCCTCTTTCGATTAATAAGAAGAATTAATGACTTAAACTAACAAATATAATGCAAAGATATCACAAGTGCATATCTAGATTACATTAACAAGTGAAAATAGATGCAACGATTAAAACATCCAAACGATTCAATACTTAAAACTAAAATTAATTATCCACAAACAAATATCAAAACACCAAATCCATCAAAACCTAAAGAGAACTACTCCATGTCAAGTATCAAAACACCAAATTGATCAAACCCTAAAGAGAACTACTCCATATACATAGAGTAGTTATCACAATTAAGTTTAAGTCAAAGGAAAACATAAAACATCCAAACCCTTGTCTTGAGTGAGGATGAATGGTGAAATCCTTGTGATCTTACTTCTCCCACTTCTCCTTAGCTTCCTTAGGTCTAAATTATGTCAAAAGTCCTCAAAATACCATTTTCCCGTGTATATATACCAATTAGGGTCGGGCCCAAACAAATATACCTTCTCCTACGCAAAATAGGACACTTTTCCGTAGTTGGATGTGCGCAGCCGTGCATGTGGAAGTCTGCTCGCACACTTTTCACCCTTTTCTATTGGAAATTTGAAATAACGTTGTATACGTTCGAAACCAGATAAGCCCAATTTCCTAATCTCGAGAGATCACCCTGTGGAAATAGTAAGATAGATCAAAACATATTGGGTTTGAGGAAATACAGACCTCAAGAACCAAAGCTCACAACATCGAGGGCAGAGCATAAGCTACCTCAAAACGATACCGTTTTTGGCTTGTACCGGAATGGGAGGGAATTTAATGGAACAAAGATCAAGGCATAAATTACGGAACGAATTCGTACAAATCCGTTAGACAGTTGTACAAATTTGATTCCTTTATGAAAATAGAAATGTACCATATTTAGGACTTCCCCTGTTATATAAAGGGGAGGCTTCTCATACATCATCAATCCTTTGCAATGAATATATATCTCTACGTTTGTGCTCATCTCCCAGAATTTTCCTTTAGTTTTATTATATTCTCTTTGCTTTATTTTATTGTTCATCGAGGTCCACCTCGAGGTCACCTTGGCTCGAAGTCGAGGTTCACTTATACACTGGTTTGATTTAACTTGCTTACTCAACTCATCTACTTATTTCTTGTTAAACAATCGGTATTGGACTAAATCACGTATCTTTTAGACCTCATTATAAATTTAAATTGTTACTCAGATTTTAGGGTAAACAGTTTGGCGCCCGCTGTGGAGCCTAAAGACAGTAGTGATTATTTTAGTGCTGATTTTTTATAACACACGTTATTTTTCACACTTGTTCTTGTCAAAGATTCTTTGTTTTAAGGCTAAAACATGTCGAACTCCACAAACACACCGGTACATGGTAATGACGGTCTCGTATTCCATGGAGAAAATGATAATGCAGTAGCTTCAGGGGCCGGTGTACCACCTCTTAACCTTGGGGTAGTTCCAGTTCTAGACCTAATCGATATTGGTTCACACATTGCTCTAAACACAGACTTAGGCACCAACGTCGGAGGAAGTGTATGCGGAGAGGTCCGACCAGGTGGCCGAACACATGGTCGAGGAGATGGGGAAGTCAGCCTCCAAGTAAATTTTGAAATCTTACAAGCGTAATAGATTGCTATCGCATAGCTGCAAAGTCAACAAAAGACTCCGAGCATGGTGGGACCAGAAACTACTCGTCGTGCTGAACCAATGCCGGAGCGGTGGAATGATAATGGATCTGGGGCTGACCCCACAATCATGAGAATTCTCGAAGAACTCACAAAAAGGATTGAGGATAATGATAAAAAGGTGGAGACATACAACTCGCGGGTCGACCGAATATGAGGAGCGCCTACGATTTTGAAAGCTCTAGATTCCAAAAAGTTCGTGCAAATACCTTTTCCCCCGGCACGGCCCTGAATCCTATTATAAAGACGTTTCGTATGCCGGACATATATAAATACAATGGGACCACCGATCCCAATGAGCATATCATAACATACACATGCGGTATAAAGAAAAACGACTTGGAGGACGATGAGATTGAGTCCGTTCTGCTGAAAATATTTGGGGAAACTTTGTACAAACGGGGGATGATTTGGTACCACAACCTGCCCCCGAACTCTATCGATTCATTCGCCATGTTAGTGGATTCATTTGTAAAGGAACATGGTGGTGCTATAAAAGTTGCAACAAGGAAATCGGACGTCTTCAAAATTAAATAAAGGGACAACGAGATGTTGAGGGAGTTCGTATCCCGGTTTCACATGGAATGAATGGAACTACAACCAATCTCCGATGATTAGGCCATTCAAGATTTCACCCGGGGTTTAAACGAGTGAAGCTCAATAGAGTCACGGCAGTTAAAGAAAAACATAATTGAGTACCCCCTTCGTGACTTGGGCGGATGTGCACGACCGATATCAGTCAAAGATTAGGGCCGAGGATGACAAGTTGGGTGCCCCCTAGGGTTCGGTTTATCCGAACAGATTGTCAGCAAAAGAATTTGAGGGATGCAGACAGGTAACCAAGGTTGAACAAAGAACGGTATCATCCATATGTCGAAGAGCGAAGAAACAGTTTCAGGAGCAATGTACCTCGAAATGATCGAAGAGTGGATCGAGGAAAAAATACTCGGGGACTCATTAGTAAGTCCAGATTTGATAGGCATGCAGGACCGATAGAGGCACCTCGATTATCGGCGTACAATTTCACCATTGATGCCTCGGGTATCGTTTAAGCCAATGGAAAGATTAGGGATTACAAGTGGCCCAAACCCATACAAACTGTTCCTTCTCAAAGGAATCCCAACTTGATGTGTAAGTATCACGGTACACATGGGCACAGGATAGAAGATTGCAGACAGTTAATAGATGAGGTAGCTCGATTATTCAACGAAGGGCATCTTCGAGAATTTCTCAGTGATAGAGCCAAAAACCATTTCAGGGAAAGAGACGCCAATAGGAAGAATGAACCAGAAGAGCCTCAACATGTTATCCATATGATCATCGGCGGAGTCGACGTCCCACAGGGACCCGTGTTCAAACACACTAAAGTGTCAATTACAATGGAGAAGTGGACTCGAGACTACGTTCCCGAATGCACCCTTACATTCAATGAAGAAGACACCGAGGGCCTCTCTCCGCCGCACAATGATGCACTGGTAATTTATATTCCGTTAAATAAAGTTCAAGTTAAACGTGTTCTTGCGGATCCAGGTAGCTCGGCGAACTTAATCAGGTCGAAGGTTGTAGAGCAGCTCGAGATTCTAGATCAAATCAACCCTGCATCTCGAGTCTTGAATGGTTTCAACATGGCAAGCAAAATGACGAAGGGAGAAATAATCCTCCAAGTGAACGTGGTTGGGACTATACAAGACAAAAAATTTCATGTCATCGAAGGTGACATGAGGTACAATGCATTGCTTGGAAGGTCTTGGATCCATAGCATGAGGGCAGTGCCATCGACCCTTCACCAAATGATGAAGTTCCCAACAAAAGATGGCGTAAAGACAGTGTATGGAGAGCAACACGCAGCAAAGGAGATGTTTGTAGTCCATGATCTAACACCAGCATCGGCACCCTCTACATTAGAGAATCCGAACATCAAGGACAAACAGGTGACTAAATAGCAATCACAGTCAACATCCTCGATTGGATCTGAGGATCAGGTAACCGAGGATGGAGAAGAGTATTTCCTTACCACTCAAGCTTTCGTCACCCCCGAGGAACCAGATGCGACGAAGTCCATCATCGAGGAACTAGAGCATGTGATATTGATCGAGCATCTACCGGAATGGAAGGTATACCTAGGAACGGATTAACCCTCGAACTCAGGAAAAAATTCATTCAATTCCTTATTGATAACATAGATTGTTTTGCTTGGTCCTACTTAGATATGACAGGAATCCCGCCGGAAATAACCAACCATAGGATGAGTCTCGACCCCAGGTTCAAACCTGTGAAGCAAAAGAGAAAGCCCTTGTCTGAGGTGAAGCACGCATTCATAAAGGGCGTGGTAACTAAACTTCTCAAAATAGGGTCCATTAGGGAAGTAAAATATCCCGAGTGGCTAGCCAATGTAGTAGTAGTCCCTAAAAAGGGGAACAAACTTAGAATGTGTGTAGATTACGAAGATTTGAAAAAGGCATGCCCTAAAGACTCTTTCTCACTGCCTAACATCGACTGCATGATCGACGCCACGGCCGGCCACGAGATCCTTACTTTTCTTAATGCCTACTCCGGGTACAATCAGTTCAAATAAACCCGGAGGACCAGGAAAAGACTTTGTTTATCATTAAGTATGGAACATATTGTTACAACGTATGCCCTTCGGGCTAAAAATGCAGGAGCTACATACAAACGCCTTGTTAATATGATGTTAGAACAACAGATAGGCAAGTCTATGGAAATTTATATTGATAAAATGTTAGTTCAGTCCATGGGCGCAGAGGACCATTCGACTCATTTGTAGGCAACATTCGAGGTTTTAAGAAAATACAACATGAAACTCAACCCCGAGAAATGTGCTTACGGAGTTGGCTCGGGAAAGTTCTTAGGTTTCATGGTGTCGAATAGGGGGATCGAGATCAACCCAAACAAAATTAAAACCTTGGAAGAAATCACCGTCATGGACAATGTGAAAGCCCTACAACGGCTAACTGGGTGGATAGCTGCTCTAGGCCGATTTATCTCGAGGTCGTCGGATCGGAGTCATCAGTTATTTTCCCTACTTAAAAAGAAGAATCATTTTGCATGGACTCTGGAATGTCAACGAGCATTAGAAGAGTTAAAGAGATACCTTTTGAGCCCACCCCAGCTTCACACTCTGAAAGCAGACGAAAAACTTTACTTATACTTGGTTGTGTCCGAGGTAGCGGTAAATGGCGTGCTGGTTCAAGAAGAGCAAGGTAAACAATTTCCTATTTACTATGTGAGTCAAAACCAGGTATCCACATTTAGAAAAGTTAGAACTTGCACTAATAAGCGCATCTAGAAAACTAAAGCCATATGTTCAATGTCACCCCATATGTGTGTTAACTACATACCCACTTCGAAATGTCTTGAATAAGCCCGAGTTGTCAGGTCGATTGGCCATGTGGGCTATCGAACTTGGAGGGTATGATATCGAATATCAACCCCGAACGGCCATCAAGTCTCAAATTTTGGAAGACTTCGTGGCAGATTACACTTGCCCTCGTACCTGAAGTAGAAAGGTAACTTCTACTAAAGATGGGTACATCATCGGGGGTATGGACCCTCTTCACAGATGGTGCCTCGAATGTGAAAGGGTTCAGGCTCGGTATTGTTTTAAAACCACCTACGGGCAACATCATTAGACAATCTATCAAAACTTCTAGATTAACTAACAATGAGGTCGGGTATGAGGCCATGATGGCAGGTCTCCAATTGGCCAAAAGCTTGGGAGCAGAGGTCATCGAAGCCAAGTGTGACTCTTTTTTGGTGGTAAACCAAGTGAACAAGAGCTTAGAAGTTCGAGAAGATAGAATGAAAAGACATTTGGACAAGATGCAAGTAACATTACACTGCTTAAAGGAATGGACGCTGGACCATATACCTCGCGAGCAACACAGTGAGGTCGACGCGCTTGCGAACTTGGGGTGATCGGTCGAAGAAGATGATATTATTCCGGGGACTGTCGTTCAATTATCGAGATCTGTGGTCGAGGAAGGTCATGCTGAGATAAACTCTACAAGTTTGACGTGGGATTGGAGTAATAAATATGTTAAGTATTTAAAGCACGAAAAGCTCACATTGGACCCCAATGAGTCGAGGGCCCTTCGAACCAAAGCAGATCTATTCGCGTTAGACGAAAATGGAACATTGTATAGGAGGAACTTTGACAGACCACTAGCAATATACTTGTCACGACCCAAAATCCCACCTTCGGGCCATGACTGTGTCTAACGTTGGACCCGCTAGACAAGCCAACGTTTGAAGTAATTAAAACTCATTAACAACAAATAAGAACAAGATACTAAAGTGCAACATAGCATTTTTGAAATGAAACTCGTAAACAAATCCCAGAACTGGCGTCACGTACTCACAGACTACCTACGAGGTTACTACAACAAAAGGTCTGAAATAAATACATACGACTGTCTCTGAAATACAAAATAAGACAGAGCTGAAAGTGGAAAGTAGAAGTTGACGTCA
>ML297351.1:0-32192 GCA_005239495.1 Nicotiana undulata
ATAAGAGAAGCAACCTCAAAATCAATTGTTCCATAAGAAGGGAAATAATGTAAGTACTGCTAGTCAAACCAATCACCAAACAGCCCAAACAACACCAATAATAATCAAATTGAGCCTCCCAAAATAGTCCATACACAACCTAATAACTTCATACATAAGACGACCACCGTAGTCATGTCAAACAAACCCTACATCTATATGGTGTTTCTACACACCATTCCTTCTCCAAAACTCCACAATACAGTAGTAAAACACGCAGCCCAACATCAACACAAAATAGTCCACAAAACAGTCCGCTACAAGTGAATAACTTGAACTCACGGCTTCCGATCACCGTCCCGTGAGTTCTTACAAGTATAAACCGAATTACCATGAATTTACAACATAGAAATGGATTAAATAGAGCAGTAAACTCACCTTACTTGTTGGATAACTCAGCCCTTATCTTGGTTCTTCAAACTCTAGGGTTTACCCCCAATTTGAACTTGAAAGAGAGGGAAAATCAATTATGGTTTGTGGAATATTTTTGGGAGAAGGTTTGCAGGGGTTTAGGTCTGGCTATTTATGAAATATAATGGGTGATATATAGCAGGATATAAGCCTTTTAATGGGCTCTTTGGCTGACCCTAAATTGCCTCTTT
Organism: Nicotiana undulata; assembly: GCA_005239495.1. Classification (NCBI taxonomy): domain Eukaryota; kingdom Viridiplantae; phylum Streptophyta; class Magnoliopsida; order Solanales; family Solanaceae; genus Nicotiana; species Nicotiana undulata. The sequence continues at coordinate 642 of ML297351.1, forward strand.
TTGGGCTATCATTTAACAAAGTAGGTGACCCACCTACTTGTCACCTAGCAGCTTGTGTTGTCTCGCGAAAAAGTCTATATCTCTCTACTATGATGACGTATTGATAAACGGTTTAATGCGTTGGAAACTAGATTAATATATCTTTAATTTTGTGGGTAGATCACCCTGTAATTTGATGAGTGGTGATTTTACCACTCATTTTAGCCTCTTCTCATTAGATTTTGTATTGTTAAATGAAAACTTGAGGTCGTTGTTAGTGTATAATTGCTCAATTTACAGGGAAATGATGCTATGAAGGTTGGTGTTGAATTGGACTGTAAGTTGGACAAAAAACGATGAAAATGTGCATGAAAGGCTTCAGTGATTCCGCATCTGCGGATTATAGGTCTCAAGCGCGACCTCGCGCCTGCGAAGAATTGTCGCCCCTGCGAAGCCAGCTCTGGCACACAAGACTCGCACCTGCGGTGCTTTTTACGCACCTGCGGAACCGTAGGTGCGACCAAATGTCCGCAATTGCGATGGAAGTCAAACCAGCCTAATATCGCACCTGCGAGTGAAATTCACGCACCTGCGGAACCGCAGGTGCGACCAGACATCCGCTTCTGCGGAAAAGTGACAAAACTCAGAATTCCGCCCCTGCGATGAATCTTCCGCAGGTGCGGTAGTCGGGCATCATATCTGGACAAAGGTGTAAAATCATATTTTCCAAACTCAACTCTTATATACTCGACCTAGCAGCCATTTTTTGATATCTTTGGCAGAAAAATAATATCTTTTGCATATCTTTGGATTTTTTCTTCAGTTTTGTAAATATATTTTGAGTAGAGAAGAACAAGTTTTGAAGCTAGGGCTTTGCACACACACTTGGGTCTTGAAGATTTCACCATTGTGGTTAAGGATTTCTTACCCATTTATGTTTATTTCTTCATTTCCTTGTTTTGTATTGAATATCTAAGTGTGTAGTATTTTTCCAACACTTGAATATGGTTTATGGGAATATTTATTTTTAAAGTGTGGATTAAATACCTTGTTGTTCTTATGTATTGAATGATTTTCATATATTTGTGAAGTGGGTGTTTGTTATTTTAATTATTCTTGTTCTTTAATGTTTCCAAAGGGATTAGCTAACCCTAGGACTCGCCCATTAACTCCGAATTAGTTTTGGAAAAGATTATTTGGAGTTGTAAAAGATTAATTAACAAGAACTTGAAGATTTAACCCTCATTTTATAGATTCTACCTAGGGATAGAATTGAACTACTTGTAGCCAAACTCGGAAGTGCTTAATCTCCTAATTGGGTTAGGGATAATTCAATTAGGAAGTCTTTTTAGTCTTTGGGAAAAGCTAATTAAGAAATGTTATCCATGGCTAATTAACATTACCCGCTCATATTTGTAAAATCGTGAAATACATTGCATCGTTACTTGAGTGTAATACCCGAAGCATCGATACTTGTTTCCATCGATCATTTTAATTGCTTTCTAGGTTAGTTTATATTTTCGCATTTAGCTATAAAAAATTATCAAAAAACCCTAAATCGTATTTGTTTGGCATTGCGCGATAAGTGATAATTCTCTAGAATTCCTAAACGCCCTCATATTGTTCTCTGTGGGATTCGACCCCAACCTTGTTGGGTTACTATATTTGANAAAACTATGAACCTAAGTTGCGACAACTCTTGTCGACTTTTGTTTCATAACTTGTTTGACTTCAAGACTATGATACGGATATTATATGATTCAAATAAATTAAAACACTACCTCTTGAGAGTACCAAGCACCCCTAGGTTTACCCAAAAGTACAAGTTACAACATCCTTGATTCGTTTAACTTCTAATACGTGTTAATCACTCTTATACACCCGTGTATCATTTAAGATCAATATGATTAACTTCTTATCATCTCAAAGATAATATCTTCTCATGTTTATGTCGATTAACTTATGGCATGAGCCAACATACGTGAATATGGGTTGTAACACCCTCCCCCCCTTAGGAGGATTCGTCCTCGAATGTAAGTGTTTAGGGGGGAGCCTAACTCACCGTGGATTCCAATAGAAATTTCCGGCCAAGTTTTCTCCTATAACATGGATACTAGACAAACTTGCAAGAAGTTAAACCTAATGTGTTACCTTGCAAGTCTACGCTAAGCATTATGGATATGTACACTATTTGCATATCATCATTGTGTATTAATGAAGAGTACTCTCCAGCTATTGCTTACCTCATAGAGTTGTTCCACCTTCTAATGCATCCTGCGTCCCCTCGGCATCCTTGTTATCTTGAATCTGGAACAAGTAAGGGTATTTAGACTTCATCTGCTATTCTGCTTCCCAAGTAATTTCTTCCCTATTCTTGTTCCTCCACAATACTTTGACGGAAGCTACATCCTTTGTTCTTAGCTTGCGGACTTGTCGATCTAATATAGCTACTGGCACTTCTTCATATGATAGATCCTCTGTAACTTGTACATCTTTGATAGAGACGACTCGAGAAGGGTCTCCAATACATTTCCTGAACATAGATACATGGAATAACGGGTGGACAAATTCCAATTTGGATGGCAATTCTAACTCATAAGCAACCTGTCCAATACGTCGAAGAATTTTGTACGGACCGATATACCGTGGACTCAACTTACCCTTCTTCCCAAAACGCATAACACCCTTCATCGGGGAGATCCTCAGGAAANACTGTTTCAAAGACTTCGAACCATCCAAGTGGTGATCTACATCTCCTCCCATATAGTGCCTCGCACGGGGCACTTTTAATACTGGAATGATAGCTATTATTGTAGGCAAATTCTATGAGTGGAAGATGGTCATCCCAATTCCCCTTAAAATCCAGAACACATGCTCGTAGCATATCTTCAAGTGTTTGAATGGTACGTTCAGCCTGTCCGTCAGTCTGTGGATGGAATGCAGTGCTGAGATTCACTTGTGTGCCTAAACCCTTCTGAAAAGACCTCCAAAAGTTAGCCGCAAATTGCGCTCCTCGGTCTGATATAATAGATATCGGTACACCATGAAGCCTAACAATCTCCTTGATATACAACTTTGCATAATCTTCAGCTGTGTAAGTTGTCTTAACTGGCAGAAAATGGGCACATTTTGTAAGTCGATCAACTATCACCCATATGGAGTCAAACTTATAATAAGAGCGAGGCAATCCAGTAATAAAGTCCATATTAATCACCTCCAATTTCCATGTTGGAATCTCTATATTTTGAAGCAATCCACTGGGTTTCTGATGTTCGATTTTTACTTGTTGACAATAAGGACATTGGGCTACAAATTCTGCAATAGACTTCTTCATGTTATACCACCAATACTGCTCCTTAACATCATGATACATCTTCGTCGAGCCGGGATGGATGGAATATCGGGATTGATGAATCTCAATCATAATCTTCTCTCTCAGCCCTGCCACATCAGGCAAACATAACCGGCCCTGGTATCTCAGTGTCCCATCTGCTCAAATCTCAAAAGTCGTAATTTTACACTGTTGAATGCTCTCTCTCAATCGTACTAAGGTAGGATCTTCATATTGCCGTGCCTTTTACCTCGGCTACCAAAGATGATTCTGATGTATTTTGTACAGTAACCCCTCCTTCATCAAAGTCTAACAATCTAATTCTCATATTCGCTAGCTGATGAAGCTCATTAGTAACCCCCTGTCTACTTGCCTCAATGTGTACTAAGCTTCCCATTGACTTGCGACTGAGAGCGTCTGCCACAACATTGGCTTTACCAGGATGGTACAATATCTCGACATCGTAATCTTTCAGTAATTCAAGCCACCTACGCTGCCTCAAATTCAACTCCTTCTGCTTGAAGATGTATTGTAAACTCTTGTGATCTGTGTAGATGTCAACATGGACGCCGTATAAGTAGTGCCGCCATATCTTCAAAGCATATATTACTGCAGCCAATTCCAAATCATGGGTCGGGTAATTCTTTTCATGCTTCTTCAATTGTCTTGATGCATAAGCAATCACCTTCCCATGTTGCTTCAATACGCACCCCAAACCTATACCTGAGGCGTCCCAATATACCATATAACCTTCTGTTCCTTCTAGGAGAGTGAGCAATGGTGCAGATGTCAATCGATTCTTAAACTCCTGAAAACTTCGTTCACAAGCGTCAGACCACTGGAACTTAGTAGCTTTCTGTGTTAACCTAGTCAATGGTGATGATATAGAGGAAAACCCTTCTACAAATCGCCTATAATATCCTGCTAGCCCTAGGAAGCTGCGGACTTCTGATGGCGTTATAGGTCTCGGCCAATTCTTTACTGCATCGATCTTTTGAGTGTCGGCACTAATACCCTCGTCAGATATCACATGGCCAAGGAATGCTACTGAGTTCAGCCAAAACTCACATTTGGAGAGCTTAGCATATAACTTACGATCCTGAAGCGTCTGTAATACTATCCGCAAGTGGCCCGCATGTTCCGCCTCCGAACGAGAATACACCAAAATGTCATCAATGAATACGATCACGAACACATCAAGATAGGGCCTGAATACAGTCTTCATGTGACCCATAAAAGCTGCCGGGGCATTTGTTAGCCCAAACGACATCACCAAGAACTCAAAGTGCCCATATCTTGTCCGGAAGGCCGTCTTTGGAATATCCTTCTCCTTAACCCTCACCTGACGATACCCTGAACGTAAGTCAATCTTGGATAAATACTTGGCACCCTGAAGTTGGTCAAACAGGTCGTCAATCCTTGGACGTGGATACTTGTTCTTTATAGTAAACTTATTTAAATGTCGATAGTCGATACACATCCGTAATGACCCGTCTTTCTTCCGCACAAACAGGACTGGCGCACCCCAAGGTGAAGTGCTAGGACTAATGAAGCCCTTATCCAGCAAGTCCTTCAACTGCGCCTTCAACTCACGCAACTCTGTCGGGGCCATCCTGTATGGAGGAATAGATATGGGTTGAGTGTCAGGCAATACATCAATGCTAAACTCAATCTCCCTTTCAGGAGGAAGGCCTGGAAGTTCATCTGGGAAAACATCTGGAAATTCGTTGACCACGGGGATTGATTGTAGAGTAGGCGGCTTTGCCTCCGCATCCCTTACGCGAACGGGATGATAAATGTACCCTTTTGAGATCATCTTCCTTGACTTAAGATAGGAAATAAACCTACCTTTCGGCGTACCAATGTTCCCTTTCAATTCGATGACGGGTTCATTAGGAAATTGAAACCTAACCATCTTCGTACGACAATCAACATTTGCATAGCATGAGGCCAACCAGTCCATTCCCATTATCACGTCGAAATCAACCATTTCTAATTCAAATAAATTCGCCGAGGTTTGACGACTACAAATCATCACTGTGCAACCTTTATATACCTTTCTAACAATCACAGAATCTCCTATCGGAGTAGATACCGCAAGTGGTTTACTTATCAATTCAGGTTCAACGCCAAACTTATTAGCCACAAAAGGTGTAACATATGATAATGTAGACCCTGGATCAATCAACGCATATACATCGTAAGAAAACACAGATAATATACCTGTAACAACATCCTGAGACGACTCGAGATCCTGTCGACCTACTAGAGCATAGGTTCGATTTTGAGCACCACTCGAACTCGGCACTGCACCTCTACCTCTACCACGACCTGTCGACTGCTGAAAACCCCGTGCTGGAGGTCGAACTGATGAGGAAGAACCAGACACTGATCCAGTTGGCTGAGCCATACCACCACCTTCTCTGTTAGGACAATCCCGCTTCATATGGCCAGGCTGTCCGCAAGAATAGCACGCATCAGAATCTCGACGTCACATTCCAAAGTGGGCCTTGCCACACTGATCACAACGGGGTGTTGGGAGTCTTGTCTGACTAGTATCCCTATGATATTGCGAGCCTGATGCCCGCGAACTCTAACCTGGACCAAAATAGGTAAATCGATCATACCGAGGCCTCTGAAACTGTGGAGGAGCACTAGCTACAGGCGGCGCCAAACTCCTCGAAAACTAGGGCCTAACACTACCTCTGAAGTCATGAGAATACCCCACAAACCTCGCCCTCTTATGCTGGACCCTATCCTGCTCCCTATCTGCCCTTTGCTGGCACTTACGATCCTCTAGGGTCTGAGCATAAGCCTGAATACAGGAAATATCCATGCCCTCCACCAAGGAGGCTGTTGTGCCCTAATTTATCAGATGTGGTCCCAACCCATTCACAAACATATGCACCCTATCACTCATCTCGGCCACCATATGAGGAGCATACCTTGCTAAAGAATCAAACTGCATGCTATACTCTCGCACACTCATATTACCTTGTCTAAGGTTCAAGAACTTATCAGCTCTAGCTCGTCGTATCTCAACGGGCAAATAGTGACGAAGAAAGGCCTCAGAAAATTCCTTCCACACAGCTGGAGGGGCATTCAGACCCCTGGATCTCTCCCAACTATCGTACCAGAAAACCGCTAAATCCCGTAATCGATAAGAAGCCAGCTCTACTGCCTCTGTATCTGTAGCATGCATAACCCGTAGTGTACGATGAACCTGGTCAATAAAAGTCTGTGGGTCCTCCTTGGGGTCTGATCCGGTAAACACTGGAGGGTCTAGATTAATAAAATCATGAACTCTCGTACTATCCGGTTTATCCACAACACCAGTATTCTTCCTCTGAGCCTGAGCAGCAACCAAGCTAGTCAATAACTGCACCGCACTCCGCATATCTTGCTTTGTAGGGCCAGACAGAGGAACTGGTGGTGCTGGGTTCCTCATAATATCCTCTGGATGGGACGGACTAGATGAGGTATGAGACGGCATCTCACTCTAAGCCTCACTTTGGCCTGCTCTGGCTTGAGGAACCTAACGTGTACCCTCTCCACCAGTTATATCAAGTCGTCTACTAATCTCTTGCTTCCTAGTTGAAGGCATCGCTTAAAGAAAACAAGGTTAATATTAGATACAACACTAAAGACTCAACTCTACGCACGATCTAGATTTAGGAAGAAGGTAACAACCCTAGATGTCACGTAGTCTCCTGATTATAAATGTGGCACGCTACACATCCATAATCAAGACTCTACTAGACACGGCTCATAGACAACCCCTAGGAAAGACATGCTCTGATACCAAGTTTGTCACGACCCAAACTGGAGGATCATGACTGGTACCCGGGCCATACCGGCCGAGCACCAACGTACATTCTATCTAATCCTCTTATTATATTTAAGGGCCGATGAGATCAATATAAGTGGTAGATATGGCTTATGAACGCCAAACAATGAAAGATAATGGAATGAACATGCATAACATGGGATAACAAGACTTCCAAAAAACTATATATAAGTTAGGAGCTACCAGGCTTCCATGAAAGACTATACAACAAAAATCATCTGACAAGGCATACCAAACTATACATAAGCCGACACCTGTCTATGAGCCTCTAAAGGAGCATAAGTAATGCAACATAGTCGGAACAGGGCCCCGACATACCCATAATATCTATAACAAAAATGCATACCAAGACCACGGCAAGTCCGGAGAAGGGAGCTCGCCTATAACCGCTGAACTGGAAAGCCTACTGTGGTGGGAGAACTACGTCTACCTATCTATCAGGACCTGCAGCGTCCACAAATAAAAAGGACGTCAGTACGAATAATGTACTGAATATGTAAGGCTGGTCTATATAAATATGAACAATAATGTAAAGAGAGGTAGAGAAGATACAACATGTAACATCTGAGTGCTTCTAAGAGACAGTAACATGAAATGCATGATACATATATATACATAATCTTTTAAAACATCCGCCTCTGTGGGCATCATCATCATCATAGAACATTCGCCTCTGTGGGCATCATCATTATCATATCATACCCGGCCTCAAAGAGGACTCGGTAAACCCAACTGATCAGTGGTTGCACAATAGGTGCCATACCCGGCCGACTATAGCGCGGCTCGGTAGAGTAAAATAGATACATATATATAATGCATGCAGGACTCATTGGAATCATGTTCTGAACATTTCGGAGTGACGTAAGGTCGATATTCTCCGTACACATCATTAGGGCTAACTCTTCATCGAGAATCTTATAAGAATCAGGAAGTACCAACAACATTGAGAATAAGAATAAGAGAAGCAACCTCAACATCAATTGTTCCATAAGAAGGGAAACAATGTAAGTACTGCTAGCTTCTAAGAGTAGAGTATCTTTGGAAGCTCGTTCATTGCATTATGTACAATCGGAGTCGTGCAAAAGAAGGAAAGGGATAGCCTCACATACCTCTAATATACTTCCCCAATCTCAAGCTATGCAATTGTCACGACTCCTTAGTCTACAATAAGAGAATCGACACTATCATTATCATTTAAGCGTCATAACTATTGTGTATCGACCACAACCTATTTTACGATGAAACGGACAAAACCTCCCCTATATATATGACTTCACACAAGTCAAACCAATCACCAAACAGCCCAAACAAAACCAATAATAATCAAATTGAGCCTCCCAAAACAGTCCATACACAACCTAATAACTTCATACATAAGACGACCACCGTAGTCGTGTCAAACGACCCGAAAATGTTACGACGAATGACCAGACCAAAACCCTACATCTATATGGTTTTTCTCCACACCCTTCCTCCTCCAAAACTCCACAATACAGTAGTAAAACACGCAGCCCAACATCAACACAAAACAGTCCACAAAACAGTCCGATACATGTGAATAACTCGAACTCACGGCTTCCGATCACCGTCCCGTGAGTTCTTACAAGTATAAAACGAATTACCATGAATTTACAGGATAGAAATGGATTAAATAGAGAAGTAAACTCACCTTACTTGTTGTATAACTCAGCCCTTATCTTGGTTCTTCAAACTCTAGGGTTTACCCCCAATTTGAACTTGAAAGAGAGGGAAAATCAATTAGGGTTTGTGGAATGTTTTTGGGAGGACGTTTGCAGAGGTTTAGGTTTGGTTATTTATGAAATATAATGGGTGATATATAGCAGGAGATAATCCTTTTAATGGGATCTTTGGCTGACACGAAATTGCCTCTTTTTGGGCTATCATTTAACCAAGTAGGTGACCGACCTACTTGTCACCTAGCAGCTTGTGCAGTCTTGCGAAAAAGTCTATATCTCTCTACTACGATGTCATATTGATAAACGGTTTAATGAGTTGGAAACTAGACTAATATATTTGGTGGGTAGATCACCCTGTAATTCCTAGTAGATTGGGAGAAAAGCTTAATAACATTTGACCTAAAGATTAAGTAAAACTATGAACCTAAGTTGCGACAACTCTTGTCGACTTTTGTTTCATAACTTGTTTGACTTCAAGACTATGATACGGATATTATATGATTCAAATACCTTAAAACAATACCTCTTGAGAGTACCAAGCACCCCTAGGTTTACCCAAAAATACGAGTTACAACATCCTTGATTCGTTTAACTTCTAATACGTGTTAATCACTCTTATACACCCTTGTATCATTTAAGATAAATAGGATTAACTTCTTATCATCTCAAAGATAATCGCTTCTCATGTTTATGTCGATTAACTTATGTCATGAGCCAACATACATGAATATGGGTTGTAACATCTACAACGTCCCCAAGACCCGGAGTCAACATGTCATAAGCATCTACGAAATAAAATAACTCTGCTATTGTCATAGGCAAAGTCTAGGAATAATATATTAATACTAAATAAGGAGGGGAAACAGAGAAGCTGCGGACACTGGACAACTACATCGAAATCCCATAAGCTGCTGATAACGAACTCGGACGACTACTGCTCCAAATCAATACCTGGATCTGCACACAGAGGTGCATGGAGTAATGATGAGTATGCCAACTTAGTAGTAATGAAAATAAATCACAGTTTGAGAAATAAAAAACACACAGCACAGATACACCAATTCACAAAAACAGTAAATCATCAAGTCACCATAAGTATTCATCAAATACATAAGTTCAAAAACCAATTTCCAGAAATCCTTTGAAACAAGTGTAATTTCAATATATCTCGTTAAAACTCTTAGTAAAAATCAGTTTGAAAAAAAACGAAGTGAATCGTAGTCAAAAACTCAGTAAAATCATCATAAATATGCCCCTGGGGCCATAATCATTTCTCATAACAATCTCAGTATCAGCCCATCAGGCAAACCTTACAATCACTCAGTGTCAGCCCATCATGCAACCTCACAGTTGCTCAGTATCAACCCATCAAGCAACCTTGCAGTCACTCAGTATCAGCCCATCAGGCTACCTCACAGTCACTCAGTATCAGCTCACCAGGCAACCTCACAGTCACTCAGTATCAGCCCCGCGGGCATCACTCGCACTCAATAGAAACCTGCGCTCACTGGGGGTGTGTACAGACTCCAGAGGAGCTCCTACAGCCCAAGCTCTATAACAATCCACATCATGGCATAAATCACTCACAATATAGGCCCGCACCCTCTAACCACTTCCAAATCCCGAACCACCCGTCCTCGAAAGTCATAAATCACGAGAAGCCTCTATGGGAAGTTTTATTTAGAGGAACAGGGTCCTAATATGCAAAACGACCGGTTGGGTCGTTACATTCTCCCCCTCTTAAACAAACGTTCATCTTCGAACGGGTCTAGAATCATACCTGAAGTGCTGAATAGTTGTGGATATCTGCTCCGCATGTCCTCCTAAGACTCCCAAGTCGCCTCCTCCGCTGCTTGGCCCCTCCACTGGACCTTTACCGCAGAAACTCTCTTGGACCTCAACTGGCGGTCCTGCCTATCAATAATAGTAACTGGATCCTCCTCATAGCCCAACTTCTCATCCAACTCAATAGTGCTGAAATCAACTACGTGAGAAATGATATCTCCGGAGCAAGGATACATGAAAGACCAGATGAACTCTTGATAAGGCGGGAGGTAAGGCAAGCTCATAAGCAACCTCTCCGACTCGTCTCAACACCTCGAAAGGACCTATAAACCTGGGACTCAGCTTGCCCTTCTTCCTGAATCTCATAATGCCCTTCATCGGTGAAACCTTCAATAGAACTTTATCTCCCTCCATAAATTCTACATCCCCCGCCCTCTGATCCGTGTAACTCTTCTGTCTGGACTGAACTGTGCGGAGCCTCTCCTGAATTATCTTCACCCTATCCAAAGCATCTCTCACCAGATCCGTGCCATATAACTTAGCCTCGCCATGCTCAAACCACCCGATAGGAGAACGACACCGCCGACCATACAAGGCCTCAAATGGATCCATCTCGATGTTGGACTGATAACTATTATTGTACGCTGACTCCGCCAAAGGCAAGAACTTGTTCTACTGACCCCCAAAATCAAGCACACATGCCCTGAGCATATCCTCTAATATCTGAACCGTACGCTCCGACTGGCCATCAGTCTGAGGGTGAAATGCTGATCTGAGATCTATCTGAGTGCCCATATCACTGTGCAATGCTCTCCAAAAGTGCGAGGTGAACTGACGACCTCGATTTGATATAATGGAAACCGGCACACCATGCAACCGTACTATCTCCCGAATGTAGATCTGGGTTAGCCTCTCATAAGTGTAAGTAGTAGCCACAAGAATGAAATGCGCCGATTTGGTCAATCTATCCACAATGACCCAAACTGCGTCAACCTTCTGCAAAGTCCGAGGCAACCCAACCACAAAGTCCATAGTGATGCGCTCCCATTTCCACTCAGGAATGGGCATCTGCTGGAGTAGGCCTCCGGGCCTCTGATGCTCGTACTTAACCTGCTGGCAATTAAGACACCTAGCCACATACTGCACAATGTCCTTCTTCATCCGCCTCCACCAGTATTGCTGCTTCAAATCACGATACATCTTTGTCGCACCCGGATGAATAGAGTACTGAGAACTGTGTGCCTCCGCTAGGATCCTCTCCCTCAGGCCATTAACATCAGGAACACACCAACGGCCCTGGAGTCTCAAAGCACCATCCTCGCCCAAGGTAACCTCCTTGGCCCTGCCCTGGACCACTGTCGAGCCTTAATCTCTCCCAATAATGAAGACTGAGCAACCACAAGAGCTAGAACTCGACGAGGCTCTGAAAGATCTAATCTCACAAGGCGATTAGCCAGGGACTGAATGTCCAAGGCTAGAGGTCTCTCCTCAACTGCAATGTAGGCCAAGTTATCCATACTCTCTGCCCTCCTGCTCAAATCATATGCTACCACATTTGCCTTGCCCGGATGATACAAAATGGTGATATCATAGTCCTTTAACAACTCAAGCCACCTCCGCTGCCTCAAATTAAGGTCTCTATACTTGAATAAGTACTGCAAACTACGGTGGTCGGTATAAACCTCACAAGACACACCATAAAAGTAGTGCCTCCAAATCTTCAGAGCATGAACAATTGCCGCCAACTCTAAGTCGTGCACAGGGTAATTCTTCTCATGAACCTTCAGCTGACGCGAAGCATAACCAATAACTCTCCCATCCTGCATCAACACACATCCTAACCCAACGCGTGAAGTGTTGCAATATACAGTATACATCCCAGAACCGGAAGGCAATGTCAGAACTGGTGCTGAGGTCAATGCTGACTTGAGCTTCTGAAAGCTTGCCTCACACTCGTCGGACCATCGAAATGGGGCATTCTTCTAAGTCAATATAGTTAATGGAGCTGCAATAGAAGAGAACCCCTCCACGAATCAGCGATAATAGCCTGCTAGGCCCAGAAAGCTCCTGATCTTTGTAGCTGAAGTAGGACGCGGCCAACCTCTTAACTACCTCAATCTTCTGTGGATCAACCTTGATACCCTCTCCAGATACCACATCCCCTGAAATGCCACAGACTTTAACCAGAACTCACACTTAGAGAACTTAGCATACAGCTTCTGCTCTCGCAAGGTTTGAAGCACAACTCTCAAATGCAGCTCGTGCTCACCCAAGCTCCGTGAGTAAATCAAGATGTCATCAAAGAAGACAATGATGCAGGAATCAATATACGGCTTGGATACTCTATTCATCAGGTCCATGAATGCTGCTGGGGCATTAGTCAAGCCAAAAGACATCATCAGGAATGCGTAATGGCCATATCTTGTACGAAATGCAGTCTTCGGAACATCTGAAGCCCGAATCTTCAGCTGATGATAACCCGATCTCAAATCAATCTTAGAAAACACACGAGCACCTTGCAACTGGTCAAACAAATCATCAATGCATGGAAAATGATACTTGTTCTTAATAGTAACCTTATTCAACTGGCGGTAATGAATACACATCCGCATAGACCCATCCTTCTTCTTCACAAATAGAACTGGAGCACCCCATGGCGATACACTCGCCCTGATGAACCCCTTAGCCAACAACTCCCCAAGTTGCTCCTTCAACTCCTTCAACTCCTTAGGAGCCATTTGGTATGGGGGAATGGAAATAGGCTGAGTATCTTGAGCCAAATCAATACAGAAATCAGTGTCTCAATCTGGAGGCATGCCCGGAAGATTTGAAGAAAATACATCTGCAAACTCTCGAACAACTAGAACCGAATCAATAGTCGCGCACTTGATAGTGGTGTCCCGCACATAGGCAATGTAGGCCAAACACCCCTTCTCGACCATATGCCGAGCCTTCATGAAGGAAATAACTCTGCTGAATGCACTAACTAAAGAACCTCTCAACTCCAACCTCGGCGACTCATGCATGGCTAAAGTAACTGTCTTGGCATGGCAATCCAACACAGCATGATGAGGAGATAGCTAATCCATGCCCAAAATAACCTCGAAATCAACCATGTCGAGCAATAACAGGTCTGCTCTGGTCTCGAACCCGTAGAATGTGATCACACAAGACCGATAGACCCAGTGCACCACCACAGAATCGCCCACAAGAGTGGACACATATAAAGGAGAACCAAGGACTCAATAGGAACATTCAGAAAATGAGAAAATAGTACTAAAATATATGAATATGTGGATCTTGGGTCAAATAGTATTGAAGCCTCCCTACCACATACTGAGATAATACTTGTGATCACGGCGTCTGAGGCTGATAACCCCCTGAATGGGCTCCCCCTCTAGGACGACCCATGTCGACCTGTCCTCCACCTCTAGGTGGCCGGACTGCTGGTGATGGACCCATAGGCTGATAAACCTGCCGCACTGCCTTGCCCCGAAGCCTGGGACAATGTCTCTGCATATAACCTAGATCTCCACACTCATAGAAACCTCTAGGTACCATAGCCTGTTGTTCCGAAGAGCAACCCTGAATAGCCAGAGGACGGTAGGAACGCTCTGGCATGGCACTGAACTGAGGCCTTACTGAACCACCTCAAGGAGGTAGTGGAGGTGCTGAATATGAAGGCATGCAGGGCTGACCACCCCCGAACTGACCTCTGCTCCTAGTTGGAGCATCCCTGAAATCCCCTGAGAACCTGGCCCTCTTGTCCTGCTGACCCTGCTCCCTGCTCCTCGACCGAATGTTGATACCCAAGTTTTCCTCAAATTATTTTCAAACTGGCATATAAGCTTTCAAAATCACTTTTTTCAATAATGAGTATTTTTCCTAATTTTTCCATATTTTAATCTAAATTATTTCCCTATTTATTTAATATTGTATATTTTTAATAATTCATAAATTGTGCTCTAAAATAATTTCAAAATATTTTCCAGTTCAGTATGTCATTTATAATCACTTTTTACTTATTAAAATCTAATTATTTCGTAAATTAGCCAATTGGGTCTTATTTAATTGCAATTACAATCACTTTTGCAAATATGGCCTAATTAGACATTTTATACCTTTTAAAATTTGAATTTATGTGTCTTACATTTTAATATAAGTTAATTATTGTAATTTTACCTATTTTTAACTTAATTTTATTTTTATACAATTATTAGCTATTTTTATTAATTATCTATCTATTTTTTAACGGGTATTTAACAAATAGCAATTATATTATTTAAAATCTAGCATAAGTTATACCCAGCCCAAACCCATTTGTAACCAATAAATGACCTAGCCCAAAACCCATCAAATACCTGACCCAACCCCAAGCCAATCTGAGTCGTTGATCAGATCAGATCAACGACCCAGATTTTAGTTACCTAAAATATCTCTAACCTAACCCCCCCCCTCCTCCCCTTTNCGGACGAGCCTTGAGCGGTCCACTCACCTCCTTTGGGCCTCTTTCCATTTTCCGGCCTTTCCCCGGCCGTTTGAGTAAGTGTTACAATCTCTCCGGCCTAAATCTATGACGTTCATGAGGTTTGCCCTCTTTTCTAGGTTCCACGAAACCCTAATCTTCTGTATCTCGGTTATTCGTTTAAGATCCATTTTACATTTACAATATTATGAATTCTCTATTATTTTCTCCGGAAAATCTCATTTTTTAACAACTTCAAAATTAGGGTTTCTCAACCCTGTTTTCAAAAACAGTTTTCTTTTTGATTTTTAGTCACCAATATGGTGTTTAAGCATTATCTCATGATTTCTTGTTGCCTGAACTGTTATTGTTGAAACCCTAGTGTTCTAGGTTGATCTTTATTGTTTGAATATGTGTACTCGTGTGCTCTTTATGACTTTTGCTTTAATTCATTGTTATGACCTCTGATTTCCTGCTATTCTATGAGTATCTCTTTATGTTGATATGTGACTGTTGTTTAAATGTTTGATAGGACCGACCATTTACCTTATTGGTTTTTACCTACTAATCTTACACTGATGTTTGTGTAAAAATCCCCAAGCCTATGATGTTTTCCATGAATAGATGATCTTGTGTATTCCCTCTGTAATTCTGTACCAATTTTTGAATTCTTTCCATGTTTATGTGATATTTCCCTTAACTATTTTGGATTCCCTGTGATTGTAACTAGGTCCTAGATTACATCAATTGATTTTCAAAACTGATACTCTATTTTACTTTATAAATATAATATTAGTTCAACTTTCCTTAATTATATACTATGTATTTGGCTCTTATTATGTGCCATATGATTTCCTTGTCCCTAATTAAATAAAATACAGTCTTATAAGTTGATTTCCTTTCCTTATTTAGCCTTGGCTGCACAGTTAAACTGGACCCCTTAATTAAAAGAGTCCGCTGATTTAATTGATACTAATTGGTTGTATTTCCATAACTGTGCACCCTTTGCCTGTGTGACTACTCGTTTTTTTTCAAACTATATATACCATGTCTTCTCTCTCTTTATAAACACATACTCTTGACTAACACGAACACACACAGACATCAATACACTATACTACTCTCTTGTGCTCTTTCTGTTTCTCTTTGGCTCTATTTGCTGCTCTCTATTCTTGCCTATTATTAGCCGGCTGCAAGCCAAGGCTAATAGTGCTATCATTTTGCTCTCTTCTGCTTTACTCTCTCTTAAAACTGGTATGTTCTAATTTAAGTTTACAAAATTCTAAAACAATATGTTTCAATTTTTGTTAAGATTCTTGTTGCTTCTTTTGTGCTTTTACTTATGGTTCTATTGCCTACCATGAAACTAGTATGTCTACTCTCTCTCTATGATTTCTCTTCTTCTTCTAGCCTATCATGACTCATGTTTTCCTCTCTATGATTCATTATGGCCTATGTGATCTTTTACTGCTTCTTTCTGCATATCTAGCATCTCTTTATGTATGTTTCTTTATCAATTGCCTGGCTTCTAATGCACCTATAATACTTAGTATTCTCAGACATGTATCTATGATATATGATAAACTCTTGGCATATCACATCCTGTGAAAATCTGTAACTTTGTTCTAATCACTGACTACTGAAAATATGTTGCTACCATTACTTGTCCCCAATCCCTTTCCCCTGTTTGTGTTTGCTTTTCTTGAATTCTGCATACCTGCTGAGTTGTGACCATTTTACTGCTTCTTTTTGAACTGGTTTTACATAAAAGATCTTTATAGTATCCTCTTAAGCCATGTTATTTCAAAACTCCTTTTCAAACTTAACTCTTTTTAACTACTCCTTCCTGCACTTCACACTACTCTTAGACCTTTAGGATCCACCCCCTCAGTGTGAGCATTGCCTAGGGACCTTGAGTTCCCTCTGAACTTTGACACACTGAGGCTGGTAATTCTACACTGCACCTATCTCAACTTTGGCATTTGTTGGGTGCTGGTATTGGCCAGGGCCCTCACAAGGACCTTTGGGAGCTTTGTCGCACCCAGGCTATGTAAGGCTGTGAAGCTCGAAAGGGGTGAGGCTGGAAGGTTGGGCCTGTTTGAAGTCTCTTTATAGAATAACTTCTTATTTTTCTCTTTTCAATTACTGTAATTCATTTTCTATGGTCTGTAATAATTTGTAAACAAACGATTGGGGCTGGATAGTGAATATGGGAGGGAATTATGCATGTTTAGTGTAGTATGGGTAGAAATCATGACTTAGGCTTTATTTCCCTTTGGGCGCAATAGTATCATGCTTAGGACATGCATTAAAAATCATGCTTAGGTTCTTCATTTTAACATATCTATTATATTCACGCCATCTGACACCATGTTCCTAGTATAACTAAACGAGTAACAAAAGCTGTCATAATGTATTGCCCATGCATTTTGTAAACATGACATATAGAAACCATGTCTTAAGGTGATACTTTGTGCATTAAATATCCTGCCCTTAGGACTTTTTATTTGTCAGAACCTGAGCGCCTAGTTAACATAATCTAATACTCTCATAAAATATGTTTAACCTACTTGAAACAATTTCCTGCAAACATGTATCTATTAAAATCAGAATCCAAATGTGCATGTTCACTCTTTAAAAAACAAGTAGGCAATGTATACGACGCCTAGGCAAACCTTTGGCCTAATACGTATTAAAATCAAATCAATCATGTTCTTCTAGCTTAATCAGTTCCTTTAAACATTTTGAACCCTGTTGTTCCCACTTTTGTTTTACCTCACTGAAGTTCATTTTACTTTTATTAAAACTCCTGCTCTATTTTGAACAATCTCGAAGTTGTGCATCTATTTCTTTTACTGAGTTTTACTGACTCCTGCTCTATTATGCCTTCAAACTACTGGGTTTTCAAAAGTACCTCACTCCACTCAAAATCATGTCATTTCGAATCTCTACTCTGTATTTCCCTAAAGCTACTATATTTTGATAAAAAATTATTACATTTTGATATCATCTTACTACTTCTTTTACTACAGTTCTTCGAAAACTAATAACTATTACTCTATGTTAAGCCACTATATTTCAGTCCCTAATCTTTTAAAATCACTATGTTACTCCAAACCCCCGCTTTAATGACTTTCATCTATGTTTACTGAAAACTTTAAATCACTACATATTTCCAAGTTTTACCGCTTCCTTTAGCTACTGTATATTTTGAAATCAACTATCTTAATTAAAGTTTCAGTCTTCATTAAGTTTTCTAACCCAGATTCCTATGACTTACTATTTTGCTAAAATTCCTATTTTCGAACTCCTGTCCTGAGACTTTAATCGTGTTTGAGACGTACTACTTACATGTTTATGTGTGGAGGGACCTGTGAGCCTTTCTTTGTCTTTATATGTTCCTTCATATGTGCAGTCCTACTTGTTTTGTACGTCGCCTAGTATTTTGTCCGTTAAACGTAAGGGTTCATCCTAGTTCCTGCCTTGTAGGATTAGTAGTCCTAAACACCCTCCAGGACTTATAGGATGGGACGAGTAATGGCACGCAATAAGCATTCGTGACCAACACACGCATTTTTAACAACCTTTACGGGGTGGGAATGGTAGAATACGGATATGATGACCGGTGCGCTAATACCACATGTAGCCGCCTCTTCGAGGTGTGACATACCGGGTATTGCATTGAAGTGATCCTTATTACTTTAAACCTAGGACAATTCTTTTCAAATGTTAATTTTAATGTTATTCCAAAACCTTTAAAGATTCTCATACTTGTTTTAAATCCCCTCTTATATGAACCTTACTTGTTACATGCTCACCGTCCAAATTCACAAAACTTATTGGTTGGGACCCACAGTTGTGGATCTTGAGGGGTGCCTAACACCTTCCCCTTGGGATAATTTCAAGCACTTACCCAATCTCTGGTAACGCGAACTAGTTCATGAGTTATCAACTCTAGGTGCCCTAACGCACCATAAAAATTGTTAGGTGGTCACTCTTCCTTAAACCTATTCCTTTAAGGAGTTGTCAAGAATGTCATAAACCCGATCTCTTCGTACCTAACTGGTGCGATAGAAAAAGGGGGGGCGACAGCATGGCGACTCTGCCGAGGACCTTCCCTAGGCCTATACCATTACAATTTGCTTTATGAATTTGGACCTTTAAATTTGCATCTAAATACTTACGCCTTTTCCTATTATATGTTGTTAACTGTTTACTTTTGCAGGTATTTATTTCACCTGAACGTAACTGACATATCTTCATGTCTTATTTGTAACCGCTTTCCATTATAACTGTTGTATTTCCTTTCTTTACCGTTTTCCTCAACGTGAAAATACATGCTTACCTGTTTTAATGTTTATTATTACATATCATGCTCCGCATTCATATTCCACCTGTGCCAAACAAATCCCATAGCAACGCTTACAATGAGTGGTTGCGCTATTCCAATATTATCACCCCCTAAATTCGGAAAGGCGTATTTGCGGTAAAACTAGTCGGTCAGTGGTGCAGTCGACGGTTATGTGCTTTCCCCCTTGAGTTGTTCGCTCAAGGGTACCAGTCTAAAACCCCAATAGAAACCTTACTCTATTGTATGTTGCATGCATCATGGTCAGACCTAGCCAGGCTAACGTGTTGTCCACACAATAGCCTTTAAGATAGCCTCGTCCAAAGTCCATTGGGTTTCCCTGTAACCCAAAAGGACGCTTTCACGTTCTGTGCATTTATTTGGAGAACTTAAATGCTCATTGCTAATTATTGATGTTAAATAGTCGAGTCCGGTGGGGGTAAGGGCCTAATTTGTTTATTTTGCAGAGATGAGGCACGAGGTCCCCAGATTCGGCATAAATTGGTGGGAAGACTTGCATTCAAGCGACAAAACAGCAGTCAGAAAACACCTGGGCAACTTACCCTCTTTTTTGGACATTCAGCCTAATAACATGATGATAGAGGCTGCCACCTTATTCTGGGACTGTGATCGGTCGATTTTTCAATTTGGGAACAATGAGATGACACCACTGCTAGAGGAGATAGGGGGTTTAGCTGGTTTGCCTTGGGAGTCTCAAGGGTTATTGATTCCTGAAAACCGAACAGGCCGGGTTTTTCTCAAAATGATGGGACTCAAGAAGAATCCGGATTTAGTCTGCTTGGAAGACTCGTACATCTCTTTTGACTATTTGTACGAGAGGTATGGCCGTAGTCAGTCTTACCGCACATATTAGGAAGAGTTTTCCCTCACCTCTCTAGGACACATTCACCGCCGTGTATACGTCTTCATATTCTATTTTTTGGGATTGATGGTCTTCCCGACAAAGAAGGGGAGAATCCACACCAGATTGGCTATGGTTACCAAGACTCTGATGGAAGGAATCGACGGACAAGATTTCAGCATTGTACCCATGATTGTTGTTGACATCTACCGAGCTTCGGAGAACTGTCAACGAGGAGCGAAACATTTTGAGGGTTGCAACCTGCTACTTCAACTTTGGCTTACCGAGCATTTGCAAAGGGGTGACTACCGTCAAGACATACATAGGAGGGTTTGTGATGATCATATTGCTTTCCATCATCCAAAGCGTATGAACTATATCCCCGACATGTTTGCACAACCAAAAAATGCCAATGGATGGGTCGAGTTAATGGAAAATCTGTCCGAGGATCAAATCCAATGGATGTTCGAGTTGTTCCCAACCGACGAATTCATCATTCGGACTAGAGACACCCCGTTCCTGATATTGATTAGTCTTAGAGGGACATACCCTTACGTCCCGATTCGCGTCATGAGGTAGGCAGGGAGGAAGCAAGTCGTCCCAAGGGTCGAGAAAATGAGTCATCTCAAGGCGGACTTCAAAGATGACGACAGCCCTCACAAGTGTCAAGCTCAGCAATTGTGGCACTGTAGGATCCGGTTGAGGAAGGATACTATCAAGCCTGACAGGTATCATGATGGTTGCTCTCCTTACTATCTGGGATGGTTGGAAGATAACTGGGGAGGAAGTATTGAGCCAGGGTTCGCTCGAGGACATAGGGTCATAGACGAGAAAGCCGAGGCAACAACTAGGCTTAACCAGCTTCACAAAAGGCTCTGTGACTGTGAAAGAAGATCCACATAGCCAACAAAAAGTTGATCGAGATATGGAAGGACATGGCCATCACTTCCACCCAGAGGCTAGCACACTTGGAACGAGGCATAGTTGACTTGGAGGAAAAGTTCCTTAGGAGGATCGAGACTTATCAAAAGACCAAGGGAATTGAAGTAGGAGTTCTAGCCAAAACTTACTTAATGTTGGGACTCCGCGAGATGGGAACGTTTATCAAGGCAAGTTGAGGATCCGAGTCTGGGGAAGGTCCTTCTGAGACCAAATAGATAGGATTTGTCTTTACTTTGCTTTTGATGTAATAAGGCCATTGGCCATTAGTGACATTTTACATTTTCATATTTTTAGATTCAAGTTGGATTCGTCTATTTTATTATCAATAAAATGAGGCATTTAGTATTTAAGTTCTCCAAATTAAGCTGTCGTTAGGCCTACCTCGGGCATAAATAGGTTCCCCAACTTAGGATGCGTTTTACATTTTCGCATTACGTGTTTAAATTACTGCAATATTCTTTATAATCTTCACTAACTTCACTGCCTTTTTGTTAGTTATTCCCCTTCCCCAAAGGTTAGTTCGTGCACTCTGGCATCAACAGCTTATTGCACCAGATCAAAGGGCCCTCCTCCTACTCCTCCTCCCAATCCACCCAAAGGAAAAAGAAAGGGTAAAACTAATATGGCAGATGCAAGCGGTACTAGAAAAGACAGGAATGAACAAGTTGAGATCGCTGATGGTCAGGGTATTCAGGTTCTGCACGAGGGTATGTCTCCACTAAAGAAAAAGATGCTGTAGTTCCAAGAGGAACTTGACCAAGTCAAGAATTTGGCCCACTTATCATTCTCCCTCAACGTTCCAGACGTTCACTTCCCAAATACTCTGAACCCCACTTTACCCCAAAACAATCCAAAATAACCCGATCACCTCAAAGATCCCGTTCCACCGGCACCACGCAACACATGTCACTACAACACTCCGCCTCCCCAAGATCATACAAGAGATCACCTCCAGGCTTATGACAACCCCATTTATGTGGAAACCGTAGCTCATTCCCCACCGCATACCTACGAGTCTGACGAAAAGGACAAGCTCATCAGGAATTTGGCTGAGGAACTCAAGAAATTGACCAATCGAGTTCAGGGCGTCGATGGAGTTAAAGGGGTTGAGGGATTGTATTATGAGGATCTTTACATACAACCCGATGTTGAACTTCCCGAGGGGTACAAACCTCCTAAGTTTGAAATGTTTGATGGTACAGGTGACCGGAGAGTCCATCTGAGGACTTACTGCGACAAATTGGTCGGCGTGGGAAAAGATGAAAGGATCCGCATGAAACTCTTCATGAGGAGTTTGAAAGGTGATGCACTATCCTGGTACATCAATCATGATCCAAAGAAATGGATCAACTGGGTGAATATGGCTACGGACTCCATGGATAGATTCAGATTCAATACGGACAATGCACCGGATCTGTTCTACGTCCAGAACTTGAAGAAGAAACCAACGGAGACTTTTCGCGAGTATGCTACTCGCTGGAGGTCAGAAGCTGCCAAAGTCAGACCATCCTTAGAAGAGGAACAAATGAAGAAATTCTTTGTGCGCGCTCAGGATCCTCAGTACTATGAGCGGCTAATGATGGTCGAAGGGCACAAGTTTTCTGATATCATCAAGTTGGGAGAGAGAATCGAGGAAGGCATCAAAAACGATATGGTTACTAAGTTTGAAGCCTTACAAGATACCAATAAAGCTCTGCAATCCTGTGGTGTGTCCAAGAAAAGGGATGTAGGAGCCGTGTTGGTGGCACAGCAAGCCAAGTCCCCTCCCAAATACCAAGTATACCCTGCACCTTCCATCACTTACCAACCAACTCCAAGTTACCAAGCACCTTCACCTCAATACCAGACACCCTCACCCACCTACAAAACTCCACCATCCACATATCAGCCTACCTCGCCCAGATACTCACAACCAGCTCCCGTCTATAATGCCTACAATTCTCAACCTTCTCACTATCAATCACCACCTAATCGCCAGAATTTCCCGAGACCTCGCCCAAACTTCGACCGTCGTCCACCAAAATAGTATACTGCCATAGTTGAACCCATTGACCAATTATATGAAAAGCTTAAAGTCATCGGTTATGTCACACCCATCCCCGCTGTCATCCCTGAGAACCCATCTCAGTGGGTCAACCCAAACAAAACCTGTGCTTACCACTCCGGCATGAAGGGACACACCATCGAGGAATGTCGTTCCTTGAAAGACAAGATACAAACCCTCATAAATAACAAGATCATTGTAGCCAAGTACCCTGCTCCTAATGTTCGTAATAATCCGTTGCCCGACCATAAAGGCAGTGTCCACATGATTGAGGTTGAAGATGATTGGGATCCCGAGGGATCAATTAGGCTAATTGCCGAGGGTGATCCGAAGAAGCCTGCGGTTACTCTTAATCCGATCGTGGTCTAGATGCAGCCGTCTGAGGAAGTTGAGGTAAACATGTACATTCCACTTGAGCTTGAGTCAAGGCCACCCACCGAGGGAAAGGCCCCAAGACCGATCGAAGTCGAGTTTGTGCGACCGCTCGAAGTTGCAATCCGGCCATCTATAACATATACTCCGGCAGGAATAAGAATGACCACACCTATTCCAGTGGCAATGTCAACAACGACACCCTTTTATTCAGACGCCATTCCGTGGGACTATACCGCTGAAGCAAGGAGGAAAGGTAAAGGCAAGTCTGAAGAAGCCATCGCTGCACAGGGTATGACAAGAACTGGCAGAGTTTATACCCCCGAACATTTGGCCGAGTCTAGCAAGCAGGACAACAACCGTCCCCCCATCATTGAAACAGGTTCAGACTAACAGTGGAGAAAGATACAAGCCAAGGAATATTCAATCCTCGACCAGTTGAACAAAATGCCAGCTCAGATATCCATCCTTTCCCTGTTACAAAACTCTAAAACTCACAGGAATGCTTTGCTAAGGGTGCTGAGTGAAGCATACGTGCCAGACAATATCACCAGTGGGGAAATAGCCAACATAGTGGGCCAGATACTGGAGAGTCACAAGATCACTTTCCATGAAGATGAGCTACCGCCCGAGGGGCTAGGGAATAATAGAGCACTACACATCACCGTACAATGTGAGGATCATTTCATCACAAGGATCCTAATTGATGGGGGTTCCAGTATCAACATCTGTCCGCTGGTCACACTCAAGAGGTTGGGCAAGAGTCTACATAAAAGGAAGGAGAGATCAACATAAAGGCCTTCGACGGTTCACAAAGGTCCACCATGGGAGAAATCACCTTATGCTTACAGATGGGACCAACTTGGTTCGATGTAGATTTCCAAGTGATAGATGTGCCTGCATCCTACAACTTACTATTGGGACGACCTTGGATCCACGCGGATGGGGCCATGGCATAAACCCTACATGAAGATGTGAAGTTTGAATGGAATCATCAAGAGGTAATCATTCATGGCGACGGTAGCAACCATATCTACGGTCGCCAAACCTTTTCGGTCATCGATGGAAGGAGGAAGTTGGGCGGAGAAATCTATCACAACATAGATCGTGTTAATGCCATTGACAAAGATAGGTGGTCGGGCAGTAAGACCGAAAGCATATTGAACTGGAAAAGGTACAAGCCGGGTAAAGGGCTCGGTAATCATCTTCAAGGAATAACAAAGCCAATAACACTCAAGAAGCACGGTACTACTTTTGGCCTAGGGTACGAGTACACTTGGAAGGAGTTCAAGGACTGGTCGCCACCATAGCGCGGCCCCTACTACCCATTGGAGCAGCCAATACCCTGCATAGAGCAGACTTTCCAGCCAGGTGACATCACATATTGTACAGACGAGGAGGACGCGCTAGCGGCAATAAGCGATCTATTTTTGGATGATGAGGATATGGACTGCTGTGTCATTTTTTAAGAGGAGGGGGAGGAAGGCCCTTCCATACAAGTCGTGAGCAAGGGATCACATCTCAAAAATTGGTATGTCAGGACAACCAATGCCCATCGAGCCTCGGGGTAGCAAGGCTAACAAAACAAGCATGATTTACAGTTTATTTACAGAATTTTCTTCCTATTCGCATTTTTAATTTCTGCAAGAAAGAGCTCCCATGTTCAAACAATTATTCAATTTATCAAAGCATTTCCAGTTTCTTTATAAATGCTATATTTACTTGCTACTGTTTTCCTCCCCATTACTTTATTTTACACAGCATTACTATTACTTATCTTGATGAACTGACGATTCTGACCTGCAATGAGGCAACGCAACAAACGGATCCCGAGTCAGATGAGGATGACATACTTGAGGATATTATTAAGGAAGTAGAGAACTTTTAGAAAACACCTAAGTCTAATTTGGATGAGACTGAGGTTGTCAACCTGGGAAACGCAGAGACCGTCAAAGAAACACGCATCAGCATTCATTTGTCGCCGTCAGAAAAGGAGGAATATACAGAATTCTTAAGGGAATATGAGGACATATTCGCCTGGACATATGACGACATGATTGGCCTCAGTACATCTATTGTGGCCCACAAACTGCCAACCAATCCAACATGCCCACCAGTGAAGCAAAAGCTCAGGAAATTCAAACCAGACATGAGCTTGGAAATCAAAGAGGAGGTCACCAAACAGATCAACGCCGGAGTTCTCCGGGTGGTCGAATATCCTACATGGTTAGCCAACATTGTGCTTGTACCAAAGAAAGATGGGAAGGTCAGAGTCTGCGTCGACTACCGGGATCTTAAACGGGCCAGTCCGAAAGACGACTTCCCCTTGCCAAACATACACATCTTAATTGACAAATGTGCCAAGCACGAGCTGCAGTCCTTTGTAGATTGTTTTGCTGGTTACCATCAGATTTGGATGGACGAGGAAGATGCTGAGAAAACGACATTCATTACGCCGTGGGGAGTATATTGCTACAAGATGATGTCATTCGGTCTAAAGAATGCAGGGGCCACTTACATGAGGGCCATGACTACTATATTCCATAACATGATTCACAAAGAAATTGAGGTGTATGTGGACGATGTCATTATTAAATCAAAGAAAGCTGCTGATCACAGGGAGAATTTGAGGAAGTTCTTCAACAGGTTAAGAAAGTACAATCTGAAACTGAACCCTGCGAAGTGTGCGTTCGGGGTTCCTGCTGGGAAAATACTGGGTTTCATTGTCAGTCGCCGAGGAATAGAACTGGATCCATCAAAGTTCAAAGCCATCCAAGAATTGCCGCCACCAAGGAACAAGAAGGATGTTATGAGCTTCCTGGGACGGCTCAATTATATTAGCCGGTTCATAGCCCAGTCTACCGTCATTTGTGAACCAATTTTTAAAATGCTAAGAAAGGATGCTGTCACCAAATGGACTGAGAATTGTCAAAAAGCCTTCGACAGAATCAAAGAGTACCTCTCAACACCACCAGTCTTGGTACCCCCAGAGCCGGGTAAACCCCTATTACTCTACCTNCCAAAGAATAAAAAGGATGTTATGAGCTTCCTGGGATGGCTCAATTATATCAGATGGTTCATAGCCCAGTCTACCGTCATTTGTGAACCAATTTTCAAAATGCTAAGAAAGGCTGCTGCCACCAAACGGACTGAGGATTGTCAAAAAGCCTTCGACAGAATCAAAGAGTATCTCTCAACACCACTAGTCTTGGTACCTCCAGAGCCGCGTAGACCCCTATTACTCTACCTGGTCGTATTAGATGGAGCTTTCGGTTGCGTTCTCGAGCAACATGACGAAACAAGGAGGAAAGAGCAAGAAATTTACTACCTCAACAAGAAGTTTACTCCGTATGAGGCCCTGTATTCTCTATTAGAGCGCACCTGTTGTGCTTTGACTTGGGTCGCACAGAAGCTGAGGCATTATTTATGTGCCTACACAACATACCTCATATCAAGGATGGATCCGCTCAAGTACATCTTTCAGAAACCCATGCCCACTGGCAAGATGGCTAAATGGCAGATCCTGTTAAGTGAGTTCGACATCCTTTACGTAACTTAGAAGGCAGTCAAGGGACAAGCATTAGCCGATCATCTTGCTGAACATCCTGTAGACGGAGAATACGAACCCCTGAAAACGTATTTCCCTAATGAGGAAGTGTCATTCGTAGGAGAGGACATTGCAGAATCCTACGACGGTTGGAGGATGTTCTTTGATGGGGCCGCAAACTTCAATGGTGTGGGTATTGGAGCAGTCTTAATTTCAGAAACTAGTCAGCACTACCCGGTATCCGCCAAACTCAGGTTCCCCTACACCAACAACATGGCTAAATATGAGGCTTGCATTCTTAGGCTCAACTTGGACATTGACATGAATGTTCAGGAATTATTAGTGATTGGTGATTCCTACTTATTAATACACCAAGTTCAAAGAGAATGGGCGACCAAGAATTCCAAGATACTTCCATACCTACATCGTGTGCAGGAATTGAGAAGGAGGTTCACAAAGATTGAATTCCGGCACGTTCCCAGAATCTAGAATGAGTTCACCGGTGCGCTGGCCACCTTGTCATCTATGATCCAGCATCCAGATAAGAACTTCATTGATCCTATCCCAGTGGGGATTCACAATCAGCCGGCTAATTGCACCCGCGTTGAAGAAGAAGCAGATGGAAAGCCTTGGTTTCATGACATTAAGGAGTACTTGGTAGAGGGAGAGTACCCAGAGCTTGCAAACGCTACTAAAAACGCAATCTTCAAAGGTTATCAAACAACTTCTTTCACAGCGGAGGAATCCTATATAGGAGGACTCCCGATCTGGGTTTACTAAGATATGTCGAGGCAAAGGAAGCGACGAAGTTGTTGGAGGAAATACATGCTGGTACATGTGGTCCTCATATGAACGGGTTTGTTCTATGAAAGAAGATACTTCGGGCTGGGTATTTCTGGATGACCATGGAAACAGACTACATCCAGTATGTCCGCAAATGCCATTGATGTCAAATACATGGGGATATGATAAAGGTACCTCCCAGTGAGCTTAATGCAACAAGTTCACCCTGGTCGTTCGTCGCTTGGGGCATGGACGTTATTGGACCAATCGAGCCTGCCGCCTCCTACGGACACAGGTTCGTTCTGGTTGCCATTGACTATTTCACCAATTGGGTCGAAGATGCATCTTACAAAGCAAATACTAAGAAAGTCGTGGCCGATTTTGTCCGCGACCGCATTGTTTGTCGGTTTGGAGTTCCAGAGTAAATCATCACCGATAATGGTTCCAATCTCAACAGTGATTTGATGAGAGAAATGTGTGAAACCTTCAAGATCAAGCACAAGAATTCTACAGCATACAGACGTCAAATGAATGGAGTCGTTGAGGCTGCCAACAAAAACATCAAGAAGATATTGAGAAAAATGATAGAGAAGCACAAGCAGTGGCATGAGAAGGTGTCATTCGCTCTGTTGGGGTATCCCACCACGGTTCACACATCAACCGGGGAAAATCCTGACATGTTGGTATACGGTACAGAAGTCGTCATTCCTGCTGAAGTTAAAATTCCATCTTTGAGAATTATACAAGAAGCCAAGCTCAGCGACGTCGAATGGGTAAGAAGCCGCTATGAGCAATTGGCCCTCATAGACGGAAAGAGAATGAACGCCGGTTGTCATGGTCAACTATATCAGAATAGAATGACCTGAGCCTTCAACAAGAAAGTCAAACCAAGACGATTCACACCGGGGTGGCTGGTGTTAAAGAAAATCTTTCCTCATCAAGACGAAGCAAAAGGGAAATTCTCTCCCAATTGGCAAGGCCCGTACATGGTTCACCGAGTGCTAACAGGAGGGGCACTCATACTGACAGAAATGGATGGAGAAATTTGGCCTAAACCAATCAATTCAGACGCAGTCAAGCGCTACTGTGTGTAATCGTTATGCTTCTATCAATGCAGTAAATTGAACTACGCCTGACCTGATTCCTGTTTAAGAGGGGATACGTAGGCAGCCCTATGGGTTCGGTCATATTTTAATAAAATTTTCATTTTCCCCATGAATGGAAACTGGGCAGAATTTTGAGGAGAGACCTCAAAATTCCGAAGCAAGTTCGGCCAAGCACCGCACCAGTAACAGCTAGAATCCTTCACCCATCAAATTGGGGGAAAATGTTGAGGAAGACCCTCAAATCTTCGCAACAAGAGAGGTTGTAATGTCTCGAACCGCGTCATGATCGTCGGTTCATCCAAAGGAAATTATTTTTTATTATATGTTATATTTTTATAAAAACATGCATATTTATTTCTTAAAAATACCTTGTTTTAGCAACGCTACCCCTGTGGTACAAACAAAGCCAGCATCATCAAGCAGACAGGCCAATCCGAGCCAGCAGGGATACGAACTAACCCTCCCCCTTACGGAACTCACGATTTTTCTTTTGGATGCAGGCACAAATACGGCAAAAGCCCAAGACATCTCATTATCCCCACAAGACGCATGCTTTTCAAGGATACGCTCTCGAACTCATCGCACGTGCCAACGCTTACTATTATCATCATTGTAAACGATACTTCATTCACAACAATCGTATCATCGCACTTTATCACCAGCTAAGAACTCTTACTTTCGCTTTATTTTCTGCATTGCATAAGGCTACCTTTCTACCTTTCGAGACTAAGCTCTGTCTCCATCTTGCATGAGTTTAAGCTCTACCTCCATCTACATTTGCATCTTTGCATAAGGCTACCTATTCTACCTTCCGAGGTTAAGCGATATCTCCCCTCGCATTTTATTTCTTGTATTGCATAAAGCTACCTTTCTGCCTTCCGAGGTTAAGCTCTACCTTCATTTGCATTCGTATCTTTCCATGAGGCTACCTTTCTTCCTCTCGAGACTAAGCTCTGTCTCCATCTGCATGAGGTTAAGCTCTACCTCCATTTGCATTCGCATCTTTTCATAAGGCTACCTTTCTGCCTTCCGAGGTTAAGCTCTACCTCCATTTGCATGCGCATCATTGCATAAGGCTATCATCCTGCCTTCTGAGGTTCTGCGCTATCTCTTTCCCCATCTTACTGCATTACACTAAGCTCCTTCCTACCTTTTCAAAGCACTCACCTTATTTATTTACGCCTTCTTGCGGGCTAAGCTCTGACCTCTTTCTGTTCGTAAATCGCAAGACTAAGCTCTGTCTGGCCAACATCATACTACTGCATTCTTCATCGTCTGAAATATCGACAACTTGTCCAAAGGCGTCATCATTCGGAGGCATCATCCTCATGGCCCGAGAACATCATTTCATAACATGTGGATCTCTTCTTCAACTTGCATATCATTATTCAAAGGCATCATCATTCAGAGGCACCATCCTCATGGCCCGAGAACATCATTTCATAGCCTACGAATCTCGCGCTAAGCGATTCATGGCCCAGGACATCATGGTCTAAGGACATCATCTTAATGGTCCAAAGACAACATTCATAGTCCGACGGGAACTTGCATCATGTTCATATCATGTACAATAAACGTTGTTCTCTATCGGCAAGTAACCCGGCCGGAACAGCCAACCAAGCAAGAGCAGACCGCTCTAGTTCTTCGACGTCCCCCGTAAGAACTTCCTACTCTTACCCTACCATGCACCTTGCGTCCGTTCTTATAAAACATCACCGGTATATTTCGCCGATGATTCCGGAACTACATACGGCCTGATTCCTGTAAAACCAGGGATATGTAGGCAGCTCAGAAACCATGGTGCGGCCGAATTCTATCCCGCAGTTTCATCTCGGTCAAATTGGCCATCATATCTTTACCCAATAACTCTTTCATCCTTCCCGGGTAAAGAGGGGCAGCTGTTGATACCCAATTTTTCCTGAAATTATTTTCAAACTGTTATATAAGCTTTCAAAATCACTCTTTGCAATAATGAGTATTTTTCCTTATTTTTCCATATTTTTATCTAAATTATTTCCCTATTTATTTAATATTGTATATTTTTTATAATTCATAAATTTTGCTCTAAAATAATTTCAAAATATTTTCCAGTTCAGTATGTCATTTATAATCAGTTTTTACGTATTAAAATCCAATTATTTTGTAAATTGTCCAATTGGGTCTTATTTAATTGCAATTACAATCACTTTTGCAAATATGGCCTAATTAGACATTTTATACCTTTTAAAATTTGAATTTATATGTCTTACATTTTAATATTAGTTAATTATTGTAATTTTACCTATTTTTAACTTTATTTTATTTTTATACAATTATTAGCTATTTTTATTAATTATCTATCTATTTTTTAACAGGTGTTTAACAAATAGCCAATTTATTATTAAAATCTAGCCTAAGTTATACCCAGCCCAAACCCATTTGTAACCCATAAACGACCCAGCCC
>ML297353.1:0-40576 GCA_005239495.1 Nicotiana undulata
ACCACAATGGAGGAGATGTGTAGAAATTCCTAACCAGCTGCAGAGTTAATCAAACCTTGAATCTTTTCCCTTGACTCAGATCATCATCTCATTACGAACCAAATAGTGGTAATTGCCCTGTAACATACTTCACATAATCTTATCACACCGATCCCAGATTTATAAATCTCGTCTCACCCAGTATGAACTGTTCAGTCAACAAATCACTCCCAGACATGACCATCAGTCTCACACTATGCCACAATGCGCCGATAGGCCACAACTCGAACATGATACATAAGGGAATGACTCAGGAATGGACTACTCGACTCGCGCTACAAATATGAACTCTCCTAAAAGTATGGGGAGTAAAAAACAATTAAAATAATTATAGGAACCTCCCTCAACATCATACTGTTGCGGCGTGCAACCCGATCCAAATCATAAAATTCACATAAGGAGATATACACGGAGCTGAATTGCTCACTATTACACATTACTGAAAACCGGTCGAAAGCACGCTAAGTGCATAATACCATTTTGGGAGACTTATAGAGCCATATGCTACTAAAACTCAAGCACAACTGAGGTGCGATATATAATCTGAATCTCGAGAGCCATCCTGCTCACATAACCTCATCACTACGCGGAATCTCAACACATGAGAAATTATCAAGCCGTTTCATGACTCACACGACACAATTATAATATCACATGAATTTGACGATGACGGGTCAACACCTGACATTCCAACACCCCTCCTTGAGGAGCGCTATACTGAAATGAACACATTTGACTCGCATGAAGCCCATAATCTTGTTTAAATCCATTCACACACTTCAAGCTGATTTGCTCGCATTGAACTAGGCTGATAGCCTTACCTGGGTCCAAAACAACCTACTTCCTCTCATAATACACAAGAATAACCATCATATCCGCGACAACACCCCACAACCGTCAACAAAGATGAATTTAACGCCTTCCTGGCATACATCCTCAAATAAGCAACATTGCACTTCCTCAAACTCGGTCTAATCTTTCAAATCATCAGGTATAAGTCACACTTATGCAACCTTCCCACGGTAAATCTCCCACGACCTTCCACACAAGGTAACAAGTATGCACATCCATACCATCGACCACCCTAAGGTTGTAATAAAATTCAAGGACCCGTAACCAGGATACAAAGCCTCTTTCACCAAACACCGATCTCAGATGACACTGAAGACAACATTGGCTTATTCTAAACATTCAAATCCCTTGTTCTTGCTCCTCCGAGCTCATGACATCCTTGTTAACACCGAACCACAAATCTCGATTCTTACTTCTAGTTACACACTTCTTACTACACCTAACATGCCAATATGGAATAGCATAGGAATTACATCATAACTCCTGAACCACTAATAAGGTGAACACTTCGTCATATAGAAACCTTTTACTTACCTCAATTCATGATAACCATAACAACACACGAGCGAATTCTCATAATCACAATACATGCAAATCCTTAAGTAGTGGTCTGAACCACCATAAACCTTACGGGATCCGCCTACACCTGACAGGTCATAGCACTTGAATGCTTCCAATGAAATCTATTACGACGACCGACATGCCCCACACACATCTGCACAAACCACACACATACTCAATCACACCGAAGGAACTGATCACTGCCGTACATGTGCCATTTCAACCATGGCTAACCAATCTATTTTCTTGTAATCATCTTTAATTGCCTAAGAGATAATAGTAACTTCCTTCAACTCATAGCAAACTCAACCCTCATTCATCCCGAGTGACCTTGATTCACGAGACTATGCTGCCTAAATCCCGCAACCCGTCTCATACCCTTCTGATAATCTTCTACAACCCGGAGTTTATTTCTCTAACTCCTCCAATACTATTCTGCTCGCTGAAAATAACGTAGAACACTCCAACCATCCTCCTTCATCTACGGAATTATACTGCAAAAGCTCGACTCTTAATCATACTGGTGCCTGAAACCCTTAAACACCGTATTTTCTAACTTTTGAATTTACTAGGACAACTTCTCAGAGTCACCCACTCTGACTGGCCCTGAATACAATCAACTCCAAGGCTCTTCTAGCACATGAACACGCTCTCAATGAAGCACGTGACTGAGTCACTACCCTTACAACTTGCCTATGCCTTAAGCATACATTCTGAATCTTTCAAAGCCTAACCTTGGTCCAACAGGGCCAACTTTTGCACACATTCATCAAATCCCACGCACAACCGCCATTTTACTCCTTTCCCTTAGCGATAATAACTTGCCAATACGCCGACAATCCACAATCCTACAACCCAACTGCAGGTGGTGGGACTCCTCCACTTAGCTTGAAGCTACTCCTTGCACCACTCTAGACCCTGCTGAGATCCTTTCTCCTTTATTAACATAATCTTGCCCAACCAGTCCGTCCAATTCTCCCGAATTCTCCTATTAGCATCCCCTAAATACTCAAATTCTCTAGCACCATTCACCCATTCTGCCTTCTAGTGAATAGACACTAGGAGTCCTCGTAGAGAGTTGCCAACCACACAACCGCTAACCTACTCACAGGAGATAACCCACCTGTGGAAATCACCAACTGACACCTTCCAACGATGCCGTACTGCGCAATCTATGCAGCATCAATGCCACATCCTAAGCCTACTCTCACTCTCCAACTTTAGCATTCCGTCCACTCCTCATGGACCTCTACTACATGCGCTACCACATCTTCAAATTCACCGCCACATTGCATCCAGCCTTCTGCCGAATAACTAACATTTTGGTTTAAGCTCGTGGACCTAATCACCGTCCACTGAAATTCTCAAATCACTCAAAATGTTTCCTCAAGATAGGCATTTGGCTTACCACTTAACTCATATGCAACGCTGCCACTCTCCCATTTTAGTTAAACTCATTCCTTTAAGCCACTACCCGACCTTCGTCTCTCATGCCTGGCATTTTAGAGATTTAGTCGCCACCTGACACTTCTCACATGTCTTCCTCCATTGCATACTTCTCAATTGCGGCCTATTTCAATATCATTCTTTGCAACACCTAAACCAGCAGATCACCATAACTTCGACTCCCCGAAGATCATATTTCTCGAGCTGCCTTCATTAGAAATGACTGTTGAACCAAGTCACTGCATGGTTTTGAAGATTGACAAATGCCTACCCAGTTGAACCAGGTCCATCAGCGCAAACATTATCAAACAGACCCATTGGCACAAGAAGCGTACATGCACAGGAGATAAACATGATCTGTGAATTATCTATGAACATAGAGGTTGTCTCCTAAAGCGAAAAGTTTGCAAAGTGATAAGAAAAAAGAGTTCGAATTCAGCAAGGAAAGAAACAATCGAGGAAGTTGAGATGAACACAAACTCTTCCACCAAGGAAGAGTTGCACTAGAACTAAACAACAACATCTCAACTATGCATTCTATAAATTGTTGAAGCACTCCTGCTGAAGAATTGATCGCACAAAGACAGAAGTGAATCAAGAACTGAAAGCAAAATTACCAAAGCAATTTTGCAAACAGAATCCTTGTGCGACACAAAAGCTACTTGAACCAACTAAAAGAACCAGTTCCATCTGTTATCTTTTGAGTCTAGTTGGTTTGTAGTAGGTGATTAAATATTGTATTTTTCAGCTTTATTAGAAGCAATTATAATAGNNGGAAAATCCTACTAAGTAGTAGGTCGTGGTTTTTTCACCTTTTGAGACGGGTGTTTTTCACGTAAAAATATATATGTTCTTTATTTTTCTGCATTTATTATTCTGCAACAGTATGAGTTGGAACACATAGAAGAACCAAGTTCTTCTATAGAGACTGCACTCGAAAATTGTACACCACACAAATCATCCCCCCCCCCCCCCCCCCCCCATGTGTGGTATTGACGTATAAAACATCAATTGGAATCAGAGAAGGTTATCCTTGAAAAGGCTAACATCTTGGAAAAGATCAAAATGAATGCACCACCTGGAAACCGGGAGGGTCAATCAACTGCAAGGCCCCCACTCTTTAATGGCCATTATTACTCTTAGTGGAAGAACAGGATGAATGACCACTTTATTGGAGAAGACTATGAGCTTTGGGACATAGTCATTGATGGTCCTCTAGCCACCATGAATAAGACTGGTGAAGGAATAGATGTACCAAAAATAAGAGCTAACTGCACTGCTGAGGATCTGAAGAAATGGGAGAAGAATGCTAAGGCCAAAAAGTGGCTAGTGTGTGGACTAGGTCCAGACGAGTATAGCAGAATCCAAAGCTGCACCACTTCCAAAGAAATCTGGAATACCTTGCAAGTAGCCCATGAAGGAACACCTCAAGTGAAACGATCAAGAGGTACTCTACTATACTCTCAGTATGAAAACTTTACTATGAAAGAAGGAGAGACAATCCAAGAGATGTACATGAGGTTCACAACTCTGACNGACAATAAAAATGGATTCTCCAAAGAAGGAAAGGAGTCTAGCACTGAGAATCACTGAGGGAGCAGATCTGGAGGAAGATGAGATGGCCATGATCACTAAGGAATTCAGAAACTTCCTTATAAGGAAAAAGGGCATCTCAAGAGGTGGAAACTATAACAAAGCTAAATCTCCAGAAAGGACAGTCAACGAGGGATGCTACAATTGTGGAAAGACTAACCACCATATCAAGAATTGTCCTCAGTGGGAACTAGAATGGAAAAAGGAGAGATTTGAAAGAAGGAATTGGTCCAACCCAAGAAAACCACAACAAAGTCTATGGTTGTTGCTTGGGGGGAAAGCTCGGATAAAGAATCAGAAGATGGTGAGAATGAAGAACAAGCACTCATGGCAATTGGAGAATCTGATGAGGAATCATATGAAGAACCAGAGGTAAGTATCTCCCATCTCAAACACAAAATAAAGTTCCTATCTAAAGAGAAACTCTCTGAGTTGCTACTGGATTTCATGGATGATTCTGAAGAAACAAAAAAAGAGAAAGAACAACTCTCTAAAGAATGTGCAATGCTAAAAGCAAAATGGATGAACCTGGAAATCAGAGTAAGTGAATCTGAAAAGAAAAACACGGTCCTGATGAACCAGGTTCATCCACTTGAAACTGAGATTCTAGAGCTAAAATCTGGAAATTTAAAGTTAAAGCTAGGATCCAGTAAAAAGATTGTTGATCATTCTCATACCATGTTAGAAGAAAATATGGGAAAACTAAAAGATAAGATGTATACCAAGGATGAACAAATAAGGACTCTTAAAGAAGAACTTGGTAAAGTCAAACATGAGTTAGATCGAACTTGTAAATGGAATAAATCCTCTGATGCCTTAACATGGCTTCAAGAAAACCATAGTAGCAACCGGAGAGGACTTGGCTTTGGGAGTCAACTGCCCAAGTGGGATCCCAAAAGCAAGTATCTCACTCTCCCTGAGAATAAAATCTGCACCCATTGTGGTAAGACTGGTCATTACAAAATTGAATGTACTGCAAAAGAGCAGGCCAGTCGAAGAAATGAGAGTTTTGTTAAAAAGAAAAACTGGTTACCAAATTGGGCCGGAAAAAGCTTAATTCATCCTTTCTCTCATAGAAAAGGACCCAAACTAGTTTGGGTTCTTAAAACTAACCCCTGATTTCTTTTTGTAGGTTCAAGTGAGAGGAAGCAGCCAAATTTGGTACTTGGATAGTGGCTGCTCAAAACATATGACAGGGAACAAGGAACAGTTCCTTTCACTTGAAAACCTCAAAGGAGGAAATGTCTCCTTTGGAAATGGAAAGAAAGGTGAAATTATAGGGTTTGGTAAGGTAGGTAAGGATGACACACGTTCAATTGAACATGTGCACTTGATAGATGGCTTGAAATATAGTCTGATCAGTGTGTCACAATTGTGTGACAGAGGTAACTTGGTTGCTTTCACTTCCACAAAATGTTTTGTGATTAACCTGCTTACTGACAAGATTGTTTTGCAGGGAAAAAGAATGAATAACATCTATGTCATAGACTTGTCCACACTGTCTGAAAATGAACTCACTTGCTTAAGTGTGTTGGACAGTGATCCCCTCCTTTGGCACAAAAGACTTGGTCACGCGAGTCTGAATCACCTTAACAAACTAGTCTCTAAGGACTTAGTGGTAGGGCTCCCTAACATTAAGTTAAAGGATTACAAAGTTTGTGAGGCATGTGCAAGGGGGAAGCATGTAATATCCTCATTCAAAAGCAAGAAAATGGTCAGTACCACCAGGACGTTGGAACTGGTTCATATGGACTTATGTGGTCCTATGAGAACTCTGAGCAGAGGTGGTAAGAAATATGTAATGGTGCTAGTTGATGATTACTCAAGGTTCACTTGGACCTTATTTCTGACATCTAAAGATGAAGCATTTGATATGTTCACTTCATTTGTTAGAAAAACTCAAAAACAGTTGAGAAATCAACTAGCATCAATAAGATTTGATCATGGTACTGAATTTGAGAATGCAAAGTTTGCTGAGTTCTGTGATGAACATGGTATCAATCACAACTTTTCTGCCCCTAGAACCCCACAGCAAGATGGGGTTGTTGAAAAAAAGAACAGGACTCTTGAAGATATTGCCAGAACCATGCTTCTTTCTAGAGAACTACCTCACAGCTTCTGGGCATAAGCAATAAACACTGCATGTTACATAATAAATAGATGCATGACCAGGCCACTGGTAGAGAAAACTCCTTATGAATTACTTAAAGGGAGAAAGCCCAACATATCCCACCTTAGGGCTTTCGGATGCAAGTGCTTTGTGCACAACAATGGCAAAGATTCCCTAGGTAAATTTGATCCCAGAAGTGATGAGGGAGTATTCTTGGGATATTCATCACATAGCAAAGCTTATAAAGTTTATAATAAAAGAACTATGTGTGTAGAGGAGAGTGTGCATGTTATTTTTGGTAAAACTAACACTCTTTATGAGAGACAGGAACTAGAAGATGAGGAGCTTGGACTGGTCAGAAGCAGTGAACAAATTGAAGCAATTATGGAAGATGGAGCAGGTGATGGACCAGGTCCAACTACCCCGAGCAACATGACAAGGGGAACTCAACATCAAAGTACTCTGTACCTTGGCCCTGATCCTGTTCCACAACAACAAGACATCATGGTATCATCTAGAAGTGAACAATTGGTGCTCAAACCACACAGATATCAGAGTTCTCACCCTCTTGAGAACATCATAACAGATTTGACATCTGGAATCAAAACAAGATCCTCTTTGAAAAATTTGTGTGCGTTTGATGCCTTTCTATCCTTTATTGAACCAAAGAACATCGGTGAACCCTACAGGATGCTGACTGGGTAAATGCCATGCAAGAAGAGCTAAATCAATTTGAAAGAAGTCAAGTATGGCACTTGGTACCCAGACCACTAGACATATCAGTAATTGGCACCAAGGGGGTCTTCAGGAACAAACTTGATGAGGATGGAACTGTTACAAGAAACAAGGCCAGACTGGTTGTCCAAGCATATAGTCAAGAAGAGGGAATTGACTATGATGAGACCTTTGCTTCTGTGGCAAGATTGGAGGCAATCAGACTTCTTATAGCATTTGCTGCACACATGGAATTCACTCTTCATCAGATGGATGTAAAGAGTGTTTTCCTCAATGGTTATCTAAAGGAACAAGTATTTGTAAAACATCCTCCAGGTTTTGAAAGCAAGGAGACACCTTACCATGTATACAAACTTTACAAGGCTTTGTATGGACCCAAACAAGCACCAAGAGCATGGTATGAGCGACTATCAAAACTCTTGCTAGAACATGGATACAAACGAGGTAAAATTGATAGTACCTTGTTCTTAAAGGAAAGAGGTAAGGATCACTTGGTTGTGCAAATATATGTGGATGATATCATATTTAGGGCGACCTATGAAAATTTGAGTAAGGAATTTGCTAAACTTATGGGGAGAGAGTTTAGGATGAGTATGATGGGTGAGCTAAAAAAATTCTTAGGCTCGCAAATCAAGCAAAACTCAGATGGAACAATGATCCATCAACAAAAATATGTGAAGGAATTGCTCAAAAGATTTAAAATGGAGGACTCAAAAGAAATTGACACCCCACAGCCACAGCTACAAAATTAGATGTGGATGAACCTGGTTCATCCGTTGATCAGAAGCTATACAGAGGGATGATTGGGTCTTTATTATATCTCACTGCCAACAGACCTGATATTGTGTTTAGTGTAGGACTGTGTGCTAGGTTTCAAGAAAATCCAGAGGAGTCCCATCTAACTGCAGTTAAGAGAATTCTGAGATATCTGAAAGGCACTACTAATTTATGCCTTTGGTATCCTAAAGGTAGTAATGTTGACCTTGTAGGGTATGCTGATGCAGATTATGCAGGTTTCCTGGTTGACAGGAAAAGTACTTCAGGCATGGCTCACTTTTTGGGCTCTTGCCTTGTGTCTTGGGCCACCAAGAAACAAAATTCAGTAGTTTTGTTTACTACTGAGGCTAAATATGTGGTTGCAGCCTCATGCTGTGCTCAGTTGCTATAGATCAAGCATCAACTCATGGACTTTGGTATAGAGGTTGGATGTATTCCTATTTTCTGTGACAACACTAGTGCAATAAGTATGACAAAGAACCTGGTTCATCATAAAAGAACTAAGCACATAGATGTTAGACACCATTTCCTAAGGGATAACTATAAAAAAGGAATGATCTCAATTGAATTTTGTGCTACTGACAAGAAAATTGCAGATATCTTTACTAAAGCACTGAGTAGGGAGCATTTGGAGAGAAACCGGCTTGAATTAGGGATGATTATGATCACCTAATTGAAAAACAAAAATTAAAAAATCAAAAATCAAAAAAAAAATTGGCTAGAAATACTAAAATAGATAATTAACCAGACTAATCATTGCTCAGTATCATGACTTTACTGCCATACTCTCTTGCCATGTATTAATATGATTCCCTGGTTGCTAATGATGTTTTTCTATCTTTGTAAATTGAGGCATATTAAAGACTATAAAACGATGAACCTGGTTCATCGCGGCTGGTTCATCTGACTGACAAGGTACGTGCTCATCTCCATACACTTCTTGAATTAATTATAGTCACACACGAGCAGGACTCTACCTATATTTGGTTCATTTCCAATTCTCTGTATTTATCCTAAAATAAACCAGTTTCAAGAAGTCCCATCGTATCTTAACTAGCCTAGATTTAGGGATTCTTAACCGTCTAATCAATGACACTCCTAAAGAGATTAGACTCCCACTTGACTAATACATCTGCCCATTGTAAATTAATGACCACATCTTTAAAAGGCCATCGTTACCACCCCTCTTAAAAAGCATAACCATCAAACCTAGTCCTTCATTCCTCTCAAACCAAAATCGATCGACTTTCTTCTCTTCTAAATTCTTCATAAAAATGTCTTCACAACTAGATGTTTCATCTTCCTTCTCCACCCATCATTATGAGGACGGTGATTCTAGTTCTAATTCTCCATCAGTATACAGTTCACATTCTCTAGCCAGATCTTCAACCCCTCAAAATCCTCCAGTTCTTGAACCTACTCCTGAACCTACACCTAACCATACTCCAGCCCCCAGGGCACGTAGAGTGAAAGTTTTGGCCAGGAAATCAGTTTCTTCTGGTTCTCGTGCCAAATTCTTGGAAGAAATACTTCAAGCTATCAAGGTCCAAGATTCTGAATCCTCCAGTGAATCCTTCAAATCCGCAAATGAGGATGAAGCACCAGGTTCATCTGACACTGAACAGGGAAATCTTGAGATTGGGTCTGCAACTGGTATGGTTGAGAACAGATTTGTTTTGGTTTGGTCGATTGTGGATGTAGAGGTGCTAGATAGGCGGAGAAAACTTGGTAAAATATAAACATATTATCCTTCTGCAGGGCTACAACAACAGCCCCAACCAATTACGCATGGAAAACATTACGCACCCTATTCGTAGCACCATTTCAATTCCTCAAATCCACGTTTCATAGCAAGCGCTCCGCGATGTATAAGATTGAGTAGGAAGAAACATAGGCATAAGCCTTAAAGGAATCAAATCGCACGATGAGGAATCAAGAAGGGAAGTACTCCTAACAGCCCTGTAATCTCTCGAAGATAAGTACAGACGTCTCCGTACCGATCCGCAAGACTCTACTAGACTTGCTCATGACTCGTGAGACCTAAGGGAACCTAGTGCTATGATACCATGTTATCACGACCCAAAATCTATTAAGGTCGTGATGGTGCCGGACACCACCGTCAAGCAATCCAATCATCTAATAGTTGAGTTAAATTCTTGTTTTAACATTTTCCAAATCGTTACCTTTCACTTTTATACATAATAACTAGATGAAATCCAATTAAGTAAAAACAACAGTCTATTTTCCACTTTAATAAGATACATCCCAAACATATCTTGTAACCCGGTGTCACAAGTACATGAGAAATTTCTAAGAATTTATACAATTATACAAGCTTGTCCGAGATACAAATTGGACAAGGACTTAAAAATAAAGTACAAATACATATGAGGAAGACTCTGCCAGTTGCGGGTCGTCTCCGGATGATGCAGCCCGTCTAAGTCTCCAAGTCAGTCATTTTGCTATGAAGGTACATGTGCAACAAAATGCATAGCAAGTGTAGTATGAGTACAAAAACAATGTGTACTCAGTAAGTATCCCGCCTAACCTCAGAGAGGTAGTGACGAGAGGTCGAATTAGACACTTGCTAGAAGTCAACACAATAATATATGAAGGATATCAACATGGTTATTAACATCGAATAACAAATAATGACAGGGGAGACCAACTATTTCCCTAATTTATAAATTCCTCGGGTTCCATCGTTTCATTTAACAATTTACGTCCTTAAGACCATTTAAATATTCAAGTCACAAGTGGTATATAATATGTATATATCATGTATAAATCACAGGGAATACGCAACATTTATCATGTATAAATCACAGGAAATACGCAGCATTTATCATGCGCAATCAAAATGTCGAGGGTCGAACGACGCGAACCAACAATAATAAACTGTGCACTACCGAGGGTCGAACGGATCGAACCATAGATGCATCTATTTTCCCCGCTCCTGAATCGATCATGCGAGGCGGTCAACATAATAATAATAATAAGGCTAACCTGCTCGCGAATCATACCTGCGACTCAGTTGCTCGTAGGTACACGTATTCACATAATAAATCCGCATTTTTATCAAGAAAACAGCTTCCCAAGAAAATAATAAAATTCTTTTTAGGTGAACATGAAGATAGTTTTAAATCATTTCTCCAACCCATGCATAAACCTTGAACTTAACTTGGAAATGAGAAGGAATCACTTACCTCTTGATGCTTGATGAAAATAACCCTTTGAAATCCTCCAAAATCGCCTTAACCAAGTGAAAGAATTCATGAAATGGATAAAATCCCGTTAATATAACACACTGCCCAGAAACCACCCCTATGCGATCGCATGAAATGCTTTTCGATTGCATAGGCCAACTATGCTGCCCTTCTCTGTGATCGTACAACCTTGAACACGATCGCACAGGCCATTTTCCAGCTCTCTCCAAATTCTTCTTCGCGATCGCACAACCTTGACCGCGATCGCACAGCCAGCCCCAGGCCTTCTTCGTGATCGCACACTGACTTTCGCGATCGCATAGGCCAAAAACCTCGCCCCTCAATTTCTTCTTCGTGATTGCGTCCCAGGGACCGCTATCGCAATGCACAACAGGGACACCAGAAGACAACAACAGCAAATCACTCAAAAATGACTCGAAACCACCCCAAAACACACCCGAGGCCCTCGGAACCCCGTCCAATCACACGACTCAGTACCATAATACCCCACGGACTTGATCGAGGCTTAAAATCACCTTAAACAATGCCAAAATCATGAAACGCACCAAAATTCAAACTTTATGAACTTGAAATTTCAAACTTCCACCTTCAATGACGAAACCCGTCAATTCACGTCCGA
Organism: Nicotiana undulata; assembly: GCA_005239495.1. Taxonomy (NCBI): domain Eukaryota; kingdom Viridiplantae; phylum Streptophyta; class Magnoliopsida; order Solanales; family Solanaceae; genus Nicotiana; species Nicotiana undulata. Next base: position 11,960 of record ML297353.1, read on the forward strand.
TTGACCCCAAATTTTGCACATAAGTCATATTCGACGTTACGGACCTGCTCCAACTTCCGGAATTGCATTCCGACCCAGATATCAAAATTTCCACTTCCGGTTGGATTTCTCAAAAACTTTCAAATTTCTATCTTTAGCCAAATGACTTCAAAATAACCTACGGACATCCGAATTCACTTCCGATCGCGCTCCCAACTCCAGAATCACCATACGAAGCTATTCCCAGCCTCAGAATCCCAAACGGACATCAATATCATTTAAATGCGCTTCAAGCCAAACTTAGGAAATTCTTTAAAAATGCTGACTTCCACAATATACGCCGAAACGCTCCTGGGTTATCCAAAACCCGATCCGGACATACGCCAAAGTCTAAAATCATCATACAAACCTGCTGGAATCTTCAGATCCTGATTCCTCAAATTCCAATCTTAGTCAATTTTTCCCACTTAAGGCTTCCGAAATGAGAATTTCCCTTTCAGTTTGCCTCCAAACCTCCCGAATTTCAATTCCGACCATACGCACAAGTCATAATACCTTAAATGAAGTTGTTCATGGCCTCAAACTACTGAACGACGTGCTAGAGCTCAAAACGACAGGTCGGGTCATTACAATATTGTAGGCTCCCTATAGTTAACTTCTTATTTTCTTTATTTCCAGTTACGTAATTCCTATTCAAAGTTCTGTAATAATTATTTGTAAAACAACTATGGGATTGGATAGTGAAAAGGGGGTGGGTAATATGCATGTTGTAGTGTAATCGAGGGTAAAAATCATGCTTCCTAGGTTTACTTTCTCTATGCGCAATAGCAGCCATGTTTGGGTACAACATGCCAAGCATGCCATGCATTAGATATCATGCAACATAGGATCCATATACATATATTGTTTTCAGCATCTCATCATCACTTAGAAATACTGTCTATAGGATAAATAACAACAACAAAATAAATTGTTACTATGTGACTCTGCCTTTGTAAATATGTTCTGAAACTCATTTAGAAATCCTGTCCTAGAATAAATAACGTTAACAAAAACTGCAATCATGTCTCATCATGCTACAAACATGCTTGCGCGCTTAGAAATCATGTCTCTAGGTAACAACATTAAAAACTATCATCCTATGTTATTCCTAAAACTGAGCATAATGTTGTGATTCTATGTGCATTTAGAGATCCTGTTTTAGCGAATGCACATGCATCATTCTGCATTAGACATCATGTTCTAGGATCATACTCCCTTAATTACACTTAATCTAAATACGGATGTATTAGACAGTCTTCATGTTCTCACAGCTGGTAAATAGTCTCTGAACATTTGCAACACTTAGAACTGCATGTCATTGGGTATAACGACCTGGAATTGTTAACAAATCTGAATAACTACTACATATTATCCTACGCCTAGGCAAGACTTAGGTAATCAACTTTAAAATAAAACTGGGATTGTCTTCTTGTGCTTAACTGTCAGCATGTTTAAACCCAGTAGGCAAAACTGATTAGGACTTCCTCTCTGACTCTGTTGTTATCACTTAGACGCCATGCTTAGGATCTGAATTGGGACCTTAATTGTGTATGAGGTATGTTGCTTATGTGCACTGTTTGTGGAGGTCTTTGAGCCCTTTCATGTTTATGTGTTACCCCTTATCTGCAGTCCTATTTGTTTCTCTATATGTCGCACTAGTATTTTACCTTTAAACTTGAGGGTATGCCTAGAACCCCCTTTATAGGATAGAAGTCCTAAATTCCTCCGGGACTTATAGGAAGGGACGGGTAACAGCATGCAATAGAGGTCGAGACTAACACTCGCTTTAGTTACCTTTCACGGGGTTGGAAAGGGTAGATATGGATATGATGACTGATGCGCTAATACCACGTGTAGCCCCTCTTTGAGGAGTGTCATACCAGTTATTGCATTAATGTGATCCATATTATAAACAAACCTAGTATACCCCTTTACTTTCATAAACATGCTTAGATTGTAATTCTTTTCAAAATCTAGCTTTCCATTAACTGTTCTCAAATAGCCGTGTACTTAGACTTAAATCCCCTATTATTTGAGCCATACTTGTTTATTTTCTAATTGTACAAATTCACAAAAGTCGTTTGGCCGGGAACCACACTTGTGTATCCTGAGGGGTGCCTAAAACCTTCCCCTTAGGATAATTTCAAGCCCTTACCCTGTCTCTGGTTATCAAACGTAGTTGTAAATGAACCCCCTAGGTGCCCTAATGCACCTTAAAACTCGTTAGGTGGCGACTCTTCAAAAATGCAAAACCCTTTTCCCAAAAGGAACGAGTTGCCCCAACCAATATCATAAACGCTTTTAAACCGGGCCCCGAAAGGAGTGCTTTGGGGGAAAAAGGGGGGTGCGACAGCATGGAGACTCTGCTGGGGATGTTTAGGCTTTTACCATTTCAAACTACTTTGTGGATTTGTACCTTTACTTTTCTAATATGTGCACCCTTTCCCTTTCCCCTTTATGTGCAATTAATTGTTCATCTCTTTCAAGTATTTATTCTTTCCCAAAAAAAAGCGGACAGGTTTTCTTTGTTTCCCTTTGTAACCGTTTTAAATCATAACTATTGTATTTACCGCTTTCTTAACGTGAAATTACATGACAACATGCTTTTAATTGTTGCATAATCATACTCAACATCATACTCCACTCGTGCCAAACAAAATACTATAGCAACGCTTGATGAGTGGTTGCGCCCTTCCTATACCATTACCCCCTAAATTCGGAAAGGCTTATTTACGGTAAAACTAGTCGATCAGTGGTGCAGTCGACGGTTCCGTGCCTTTCCCCCTTGATTTTTCCTCTCAAGGGTACCAGTCTAAAACCCCATAGATACCTTAATCCGCTATACTGTTGCATGCATCATGGTCGAACCTAGCCAGGCTAACATGTTGTCCGCACAATAGCCTTTAAGATAGCCTTGTCCATAAGTTCACTGGGTTTCCATAAACCCAAACCATCACCACGTTCTGTGCATTTATTTGGAGAATTAAATGCTTCATGTTAATTTTTGATGTCAAATAGTAGAGTTTGGTGGGGGTAAGGGCCTAACCTTGTTTGCCTTGCAGAAATATGAGGCACGATGTCCCCAGATTCGACATGGTCACCAATATCCCTCCAAAATTGCTGAGTTGGTGGGAAGATTTACATTCGAGTGACAAAACCCTCGCTAGAAAATATCTGGGTAATCTACCATCCCTCCTGGAGATCCAACCTAACAACATGATAATAGAGGTTGCTACCTTATTTTGGGATTGTGAAAGGGCCGCGTTCCGCTTTGGGGACCTCAAAATGACACCTTTGCTAGAGGAGATAGGAGGACTGGTCGGTCTAGTTTTGGAAACCCCAGGTTTGTTGATGCCTGATAACCGCATGGGCAAGGGTTTCCTTAAAATGATGGGCCTGAAGAAGAATGCAGAATTTGTATGCCTACAAGAATCATATATCTCTTTTGACTACCAGTATGAAAGGTACGGTCACACCAAATCATACCGTACCTACCATGATGAATTTGCCATCACATCCTTGGGACACATCCATCGGTATTCATCTTCATGTTTTGCTTCCTAGGTCCAATCGTGTTTCCAATGAAGAAAGAAAGAATCTATACTAGGTTGACCATGGTAACTAAGACCCTAATGGAGGGGATTGGTGGGCAGACATACAACATTGTGCCCATGATTATTTCAGACATATACCGAGCCTTGGAGAAGTGTCAAAGAGGAGCGAAACACTTCGAGGGTTGCAACTTATTACTTTAGCTTTGGCTCTTAGAACATCTACAAAAGGGACAGTATCGACAAGAGTTCAGCGAACGGCGTGAAATGACCACATCATTTTCCACCATCCAAAGCGAATGACTTACATTCCTAACATGTTCTCTCAGCCTGAGAATGCCAAGGAATGGGTTGAGCTCTTCGATAATCTAACTGAAGAACAAGTCCAATGGATGTTCGAGTGGTTTCCGACAGAAGAATTCATCACCCGGTCCATAGATGCACCATTCTTGATATTGATTGGTCTGAGGGGAACATACCCTTACGTCCCTCTTCGAGTTATGAGACAAGCAGGTAGGAAGCAAGTCATACCAAGGGTCGACAAGATAAGCCATCTTCGAGCAGACTTCCAAAATGATGATAGTCCTCACAAGTGCCAAGCCTAGCACATGTGGCACTGTAAGATCATAATGGAGAAAGATACAATTGAGCCAGATCGATACCACGCAGGTTGTACACCTTTCTATTATGGTTGGTTGGAAGAAAATTGGGATGGTCTGGGCAAGCCAGGGTTCGTTCAAGGCCACATAATTATACATGAAAAGGCCGAGGCGCAAGTCAAATACAACCAGCTGCGCAAAAGGATCCGTGAACGCGAAAGCGAACACCGCGAGATACACGAGTCCAACAAGAAGCTGATTGAGGAATGGAAAGACATGGCCATCAGTACCAACAAGAGGCTAGGGTACTTAGAACGAGGCATAGTTGAGCTGGAGGGAAAATTTATCAAGAGGGTTGAAGACTGTCAAAAGGGTGAAGGGACCGAAGGTGGACATCTAGCCAGAGCATACATACTACTAGGACTCCGTGAGCTGGGGAATCTGTTCGTGGGAGACAAGGATGCCGAGTCTGGGGAAGGTCCTTCTGGGACCAAATAGATAGGAATGTCTTTATTTTGCTTTATCGATGTAATAAGGCAAATGGCCATTAGTGACCTTTATTTCTTGTCGTTTTGGGATTCTTCTATTTCTTATCAATGAAATTAGGCATTTAGCATTTTAAGTTCTCCAAATCAACTTGTCGCTAGGCCTACCTCAGCCACAAAGAGGTTCCCAAATTAGGACGTGCTTCATATTCCGCATTATGTGTTTAAATACTGCAATACTTTTTATATAATCCTCACTGACTTGGCTACCTTTTTGTTTTGTTTTGTTTCTTTTCTTTATTTATTCCCCTCCCCAAAGGTTAGTTCGTGCACTCTGGCATCATCATCTTATCTCATAAGATCTAGGGGCCCTCCACCCACTCCTTCTCCTAGTCCTCCTAAAGGCAAAGGCAAAAAGAAAATGGAGGATTCAAACAACATCAGAAAGGAAAGCACGATTGAACGGGTAGAGGCCACTGATGGCCAGGGTATTCGGGTTCCAAATGAGAATATGTCGCAGCTTGAACAGAAGTTATTGAAATTCTAAGAAGAGCTTGATCAAGTTCAAAATTTGGCAAACCTGTCATTTACCCTCAACATCCCAGACGTCAACCTCCCAACATTCAAAATCCTACATCTCCGCAAAATATCCCAAAATAGCATAATCATCCTGCACCTCACCATCATGCCACTCCACCAAAGAACCAATGTAACACCTGTCATACCCCATATAACACTCCACTACTTATCCCAGAACCTCAGAACTCCACAAACTACCATATCTACACCCATGCACCAGGCCACCAAAACAATCCTATCTACGTGGAAACCGTGCCACTGCAAAGACCCGTAAAATTTCATGTCTAAAATAATGCCCGAATAGGTCCCTGTGTTGTTATAACTGTAGAAATTCTTAAAACAGATCCATTTTGAGTAAAAAGTATCCCAAAACTTAAAAGATAAAATTTTCCAGGAATTGTGCATTATGCGACGCACTATGCGATCGCATAACAGGTATGCGGACCGCATAGTGGTCGCATACCTGGACAGGCTACTGTCCAAATTGAGGACAACTATGCGGCCCAGAATGCGATTGCATTTTAGGTATTCGGACCGCATAGTTGTCGCATTTTTCCCCATGGTTGTTCGGGGGAGGTTATGCGATGCACTATGCTATCGCATAACAGGTATGCGGACCGCATAGTGGTCGCATACCTAGGCAGATTGTTTTCCAATCTTGGCCCATTTGAGGGCCATTTCTGCGACAGGAATGCGGACTGCATAGCAGGAATGCGACGCATTCATGACCGCATTTCTGTGTCGGGGCTCCTATTTTCTAAATTTAAAACCCGACCCCCTGTTTAATAAAACACTCCTTCCCTTCATTTTTAACGATTTTCTGACCAAGAATAGAGAGAGAAAAAGAGAGTTCTTGAGAGAGAAGGTTTCAACATCATCCAATTTGATTTATCCAAAATCACTCAAGCCTAGAAATTATCGAGCTATTGTCATCTTCTTCAATCAAAGAGGTAAGTATTCACCCCATTTCTCTTTAATTCTCAGATTTTGGTTATGAATAAAACACACATAGGTTGGTTCTTGAAAAATTAAAGTTGAGACCTTGCATGCATGTGAGTTAAACTCCGTAATCTAGTAAAGGAAAACAAGTTTGGGTAATTATTCTCAATCAAGGTTAGTAATCTAAAAGGGGTCACATGGTGTTTGATAAAATGCCCAATTGAATTCAAGATTTCCTAATTCTAAGTGAAATATGTCACATCGTGGATTAAATTGAAGGTGTTGGACGATTCGGTGAATTGTGATAGAAACTAAAAGGGGATTCCGATTCGAGGTATGTATGGCTAACTTTAATTTTCGTAGAGTCACCTTGTTGGTGTCTGAGCATTTACTATGAGTTTCTTGTTGAGTACATGTGAATTGATTTCTCTAAAGTATTGAGGTGTAAGATTTCATTCTCTGATTCACATAATCGATTATCATGTTAATTGAATTTGTAAAAGATGATTTCTTTGTGACTACTCTATCATGTGCAAGGTTCGTTAAGTGCTTGAATATGTTGGTATAAAAGAATGGTAAAGAACCCAAATGTGTGAATCTATCTAAGTTTTAAGGGATGTGTAACAAGTGATGAAAAGGAGTTGTGAATTGATTTAATCGAACTAAATGACCATGGCAATATCGGATATGACTCATTATTTGGCAAGGTTTATTGTGGCTTGACTTCGTACGGATTGTTCGTTGTAATGAATTTATATTCTTGATTGATGAGAATATTTGTGATTTAATTAAAGGTTGATAAAGACTATTGTGAACACATGATTGATTGGTTGTTATGAAATTGTACTCTTGATGATATGAAGCCTTGTGATTTAATTGTGGGCTGTTATTGTTGCTACGAAATGTGATTGTTCGGTGGAATCGGGTTGCACGCCGCAACACGAGGTAATTAGGGTGGAGAGGTAACAAGGGTGGAATGTGAATTATACGGTGGGATCGGGTTGCACGCCGCAACACAATGTAATAAGACTGAAATGTGATTGTCCAGTAGGATCGGGTTGTGTGCCGCAACAGGAGTAATAAGGGTGGAATGATGAGAAGGAATAAGGGTGGAATATGATTGTGTTGAAATAAGAATCTGTGAAACTCTCAATTATTTTTGTTTCCATATCTATGTGCACTATTTGTTGGTTTCTTTAAGCCGTCTCCTATCTGTGTATTGTTTAATTTTACTTAGAGTAAAGTTTGCTCATACATACTAGTACTATTCAACGGTACTAACGTCCCTTTTGCGGGGGGCGTTACATCTTTTATATGGATGTAGGTGGTTCCATAGCAGGTAGCTCAGCCCGCCGTTAGTGGTGCCTCCTCTTCATCTCTTCAGCATTTTTGGTGGGCCCCACTCCTTCTCGGGGCCGTGTGTGGATTATACCATTCTCTTTTTGCTTATGTTGTAAAAGGTATAGTCGTGGTCTTGTTGCCGGTAAGTTTATGTAAAACTCCTAGAACTCTTATAGGCTTCGTAGACACTGTGTGGGTTGTGTATACATATATATCTATTTTTGGGTGATAGTTGTATTGGATCGTAAATCAGAAATGTTGTATGTAACTTGTATGTTTTGGATTATCTATTGTTGAAAGTTAAAAGAGGAAAGATGGAATCATGTTGTAAATTGTACTTTGAATCTAGATTGTCTAACTCACATGGATAATGAACGTTATGAACATGGGGAAATATGTTGGGTAGGAAAGGCAATCCAGGTCCGCTTGACTGGGTTCATCTAGTCAGGCGCCGATCTCGTCCCTCGATTTTAGGGCGTGACAGCCACACTCCACTCCACCTATCCCATACACACCAGAGTCTGATGAAAAGGATCTGCTTATCAGGAACTTGATCGAGGAACTTAAGAAGCTGACCAACCGGGTTCAAGGCGTTGAGGGAAGCAGGGGAGTCGAAGGGCTGAACTATGAGGACCTCTGCATACAGCCTGATCGAACTACCTGAAGGGTACAAACCTCTGAAGTTCAAAATGTTTGATGGTACAGGTGATCCAAGGGTCCATCTGAGGACCTATTGTGAGAAGCTATTCATGAGGAGCTTGAAGGGAGATGAATTGTCTTTGTACATCATCCAAGATCCCAAGAATTGGTCAAACTGGGTGAGCATGGCATCTGACTTCATAGACAGGTTCAGATTTAATACAGAGAACACCCCAGACGTATTCGACATCCAGAATTTAAAGAAGAAACCTACGGAGACATTTTGCGAGTATGCTACTCGTTGGAGGTCCGAAGTTGCTAAGGTCAGACCCACCTTAGAGGAAGAGCAAATGAACAAGTTCTTTGTCCGGGTCCAGGACCCGCAATACTATGAACGATTGATGATGATTGAGAGCCACAAGTTCTCTAACATTATCAAATTGGGTGAAAGGATTGAAGAAGGTATTAAAAGTGGCATGGTCACAAATTTTGAAGCCTTGCAAGCTACGAATAAGGCTTTACAGTCCGGTGGTGTGTCCAAGAAAAGGGACGTGGGAGCTGTGATGGTTGTACAAAGAACCAAATCCCCACTCAAATACCAAACTTACTCCACTCACATATCAACCAACCCCAAATTACCAAGCACCCTCACCCTCATACCAAGCTCCACCACCAACTTATCAATCATCTCCACCACCCACATATCAACCTACTTCACCCAGATACTCCCAAACCACTCCTGTATACCACACTTACTACCCTCAACTATCCTATTATCAATCACCCCTTGCACGCCAAAACTTCCCTAGACCTCGACCTAATTTTGATCGCAGACCTCCAAAACAGTATACCGCCATCGCTGAACCCATCGACTAGCTGTATGAGAAGCTCAAAGTTGTTGGTTATGTCACACCCATCCCTGATGCAACCCCTGAGAATCCTTCTCAGTGGGTTAACTCAAACAAGTCATGTGCATACCACTCCGGCATGAAAGGGCACACCATCGATGATTGTCGCTCTTTGAAAGACAAAATACAATCCTTGATTGATAGAAAGATCATTGTGGAAAAAGAATCCTCTCTAAACGTCCGCAACAATCCTCTTCTAGACCATAAGGGTGGAGGTATCCACATGATTGAAATAGAAGATGACTTGGATCCCGAGGGATCGATCGAGTTGATCGCAAAAGGAGATAACCCAAAGAAACCGGCAGTTACTCTCAATCCAATCATAGTCCAAGTCCAACCGTCTACGGATGTTGAGGTATATATTTCCATACCTCTTGAGTTGAAGCAGCGCCACCCGCAAAGACACTGGCACCAATCGAGGTTGAATTCGTGTCTCCGGCAAATGCACCCGCGCCAATTGAGGTTGCAGTCTTGCCACCCAAGGCCCATGTTCCATTCGAAGTAAGGATAGCCGCACAGTGGTGATGTCAACCACGCCACCCTTCTATACAAATGTTGTACCCTGGGACTATACAGCCGAGGCGAGAAGGAAAGGCAAAGTCAAGACAGAAGAAGTTGTCGCAGCACAGGGTATGACGAGAACTGGTAGAGTCTACACACCTGAACATTTGGCCGAATCAAGCAAGCAGGCTTCCAATCGGCCACCCCTTATTGAAACAGGTCCGGACGACCTTTGGAGGAAAGTCTAGGACAAGGAGTATTCAGTCATCGACTAGTTGAACAAGACGCCAGCACAAATATCCATTCTCTCTTTGCTGCAGAATTCTGAGACGCACAGGAGTGCTTTGTTAAGGTGTTGAACGAAGCATATGTGCCGAATAATATCACTAGTGGGAAAATGGCCAATATGGTAGGCCAAGTGTTGGAAAGCCATAAGATCACCTTTCATGAGGACGAGCTGCCACCTGAAGGGCTGGGGCACAACAAAGCACTGCACATCACCGTGCAATGCGAAGATTATATCATCACCAGAATCCTGATCGATGGAGGATCCAGTCTTAACATATGTCCGCTGATAACACTCAAGAAACTGGGTAAAGGGCTGCATGAGATAAAGGATGGAGCAATAAATGTAAAGGCTTTCGATGGTTCTCAGAGGTCCACCATTGGCGAGATCAGTATGTGCCTGCAAATGGGACCTACTTGGTTCGAGGTCGACTTCCAAGTGATAGATGTACCAGCGTCCTACAACTTGCTATTAGGACGACCATGGATCCATGTTTCCGGGGCCGTTGAATCAACATTGCATCAGGAAGTGAAGTTTGAATGGAATCACCAGGAAGTGATTATTCATGGCGACGGTAGCAACCCTATTTACAGTCGCCAGACTATTCCGGCAATCGAGGGAAGAAGGAAGCTAGGTGGAGAAACTTACCACCATATTGAACGAGTTAATGCCATTGATAAATACAAATGGTGGGATAGAAAAATCGAGAGTATACTGAGCTGGAGTGGGAATGAGCCTGGTAAAGGGCTCGGCAAGAACCTCCAAGGGATCTCCAAACCTATCAAGATCAAAAGCCATGGTACCACTTTTGGTCTGGGATACGAATATACATGGCAAGAGTACAACGACTGGTCGCCACCTTGGCGCGGTCCTTACTACCCACTAGAGCATCTGATACCGCGCTTAGAGAAAACGTTTCACCAGGCTGGCATCATTTATGGGACAGACGAAGAAGAAGCACTTGCAGCGCTCAGGAACTTATTTCTAGAAGACTACAACATGGACTGTTGTGTTATTATCGAGGAGGAGGGGGAGGAAGGACCTTCCATACAGGCTGTGAATAGAGGGGCATATATCAAGAACTGGACCATCAGAACAACCAAAGCCCGACGAGCCTCGGGGTAGCAAGGCTAAAATAAGCGTTATTCATTGTTTCTCTTTGCTAAATAATTTTATTTTCGCATTTTAATTCCTGCAATAAGATCTTCAATGTTCAAAACAATTATTCAATTTATCAAAAACATTTTAATTTTTTCTTATGAATCAATATTTATTGCTATCATTTTTTCTCTCATTACTTTACCTATACAGCATTACTATTACCTGTCTTGATGAACCAATGACTGTGACATGCAACGAGACAACGCAACAAACGGACATTGATTCAGAGGAAGATGACATACCTGACGAGATTGTTAAAGAAGTTGAGAATTTTGAGAACAGACCTAATTCCAACCTGGACGAAACCGAAATTGTCAACTTGGGAGACTCAGAAAATGTCAAGGAAACTCGCATCAGCATTCATTTGTCGTCATCAGAGAAGAAAGAATACACAGAATTTCTAAAGGAGTATGAGGACATATTCGCATGGTCGTATGATGACATGACTGGTCTGAGTACATCCATTGTGGCTCACAAACTGCCAACCAATCCAATGTGTCCGCCGGTAAAGCAAAAGCTCAGAAAGTTCGAGCCTGATATGAGCTTGAAAATCAAGGAATAAGTCACCAAGCAAATCAACGCTAAGGTTCTCAGGGTAGCGGAATAACCAACATGGTTAGCCAACATTGTGCCAGTACCGAAGAAAGATGGGAAGGTCAGAGTCTGTGTCGACTACCGGGATCACAACCGGGCCAGTCCGAAAGACAACTTCTCTTTGCCAAATATACACATCCTGATTGATAATTGCGCCAAGCATAAGCTACAATCATTCATGGATTACTTCGTTGGTTATCATCAGATCTGGATGGATGAAGAAGACACTGAGAAAACAACTTCCATTATGCCGTGGGGAGTATATTGTTACAAGATGATGTCATTCATCCTTAAGAATGTTGGGTCCACCTATATGACGGTTATGACCACTATATTCCATGATATGATACACAAGGAGATCGAAGTGTATGTGGATGATGTTATTATCAAGTCCAAGAAAGCTACTGACCACATAGAAGATATGAGGAAGTTCTTCAATAGATTGTAGAAATACAATCTGAAGTTGAATCCCACGAAGTGTGCCTTCGGGGTTCCTGCTGGAAAATTGCTTAGGTTTATTGTCAGCCGCCGAGGGATAGAATTGGATCCGTCAAAGGTTAAAGCCAATCAAGAATTACCACCGCCAAGGAATAAGAAAGATGTGATGAGTTTCTTGGGATGGCTTAACTACATCAGCCGGTTCATAGCACAATCTACAGTTATCTGTGAGCCTATCTTCAAAATGCTGAAGAAAGATGTTGCGACCAAATGGACAGATGATTTCCAGAAAGCCTTCGACAGAATTAAGGAGTACTTGTCAACACCACCAGTCTTGGTACCACCTAAGTCAGGTAGACCTTTGCTACTCTACCTCGCGGTGTTAGATGGAGCTTTTGGCTGTGTTCTGGGGTATCATGATGAAACGGGAAGGAAGGAGCAAGCTATTTATTATCTCAGCAAGAAGTTCACTCCATACGAGGCCCGGTATTCTCTATTGGAATTCACATGATGTGCTCTGACGTGGGTGGCTCAGAAGTTAAGGCATTACTTTTGTGCCTACAACACATATCTCATATCGAGGATGGATCCCTTGAAGTACATCTTTTAGAAGCCCATGCCCACTGGCAAGCTAGCCAAGTGGCAAATCCTGCTGAGTGAGTTCGACATTGTTTGTGTAACTCAGAAAGCGGTCAATGGACAAGCATTGGCGGACCATACTGCTGAGAATCATGTGGATGGAGAATACGAACCTTTGAAAACGTATTTTCCTGATGAAGAGGTATCATTCATAGGGGAAGACATTGCAGAATCCTATGACGGTTGGAGACTGTTCTTCGATGGAGCGGTGAATTTCAAAGGAGTTGGCATTGGAGTTGTCCTGATATCGGAAGCTGGTCAACATTATATTCGCCAAACTCAGGTTCCCCTGCACCAACAATATGACCGAATATGAAGCCTGCATATTAGGGCTCAAAATGGTCATTGACATGAACGTTCAAGAATTGCTAGTGATTGGTGACTCAGATTTGCTGGTACATCAGGTACAAGAAGAGTGGGCTACTAAGAATTCCAAGATATTGTCGTATCTGCACCACGTGCAGGAATTGAGAAAGAGGTTCAGGAAGATAGAATTTCGGCGTGTCCCCAGAATCCTGAATGAGTTCGTCGATGCATTGGCTACTCAGTCATCTATGATTCAGCATCCATACAAGAATTTCATTGATCCCATTCTAGTGAAGATCCATAACCAACCCGCTTACTGTGCCCATGTCGAAGAAGAAGAAGGCGTAAAGCCTTGGTTTCATGACACCAAGGAATATTTGGAAAAAGAAGAGTACCTACAGCTTGCAAATCCTACTCAGAAACGCACACTTCGGAGACTGTCCAACAACTTCATTCACAGCGAGGGAATCTTGTACAGGAGGACTCCCGATTTGGGGCTATTAAGATGTGTCAATGCAAAGGAAGCATCCAAGCTGCTAGAGGAAATCCATGATGGGACTTGCGGCCCGCATATGAACGGTTTTGTTTTGGCGAAGAAGATACTTCGGGCCGGTTACTTTTGGATGACTATGGAAATGGACTGCATCTAGTATGTTCGGAAATGCCACCGCCGTCAGATACATGCAGACATGATAAAGGTACCTCTAAACGAGCTTAATGCGATGAGCTCACCATGGTCGTTCGCTGCCTGGGGCATGGACGTTATTGGACCAATCGAGCATGCCGCCTCCAACGAAAATAGGTTTATTCTAGTAGCCATCGACTATTTCACCAAATGGGTCAAAGTAGCATCCTACAAAGCAGTGACTAAGAAAGTCATGGCAAACTTTGTCCGCGACTGCATTATTTGTCGATTCGGAATTCAAGAGTCAATCATTACTGATAATGGCTCAAATCTCAACAGTGACATGATGAAAGCTATGTGTGAAACCTTCAGAATCAAACACAAGAATTCCACAGCTTACAGACCTCAGATGAATGGAACTGTAGAAGTCGCTAACAAAAACATCAAGAAGATATTGAGAAAGATGATAGAGAAGCACAAGCAGTGGCACGAGAAGTTATCATTTGCTTTACTGGGATATCGCACCACCGTCTGCACATCAGCCGGGGCAACTCCCTATATGCTGGTTTATGGTACCGAGGTTGTCATTCCTGCTGAGGTAGAAATTCCTTCCTTAAGGATCATACAAGAAGCTGAGCTCAGCGATGCAGAGTGGGTAAAGAATCATTATGAGAAGTTAGCCCTCATAGACGGAAACAGAATGAATGCAGTATGCCATGGTCAACGTTATCAGAATAGAATGACCAGAGCCTTCAACAAGAAAGTCAAGCTGAGACAGCTCAAACCGGGGCAGCTGGTGTTAAAGAAAATCTTTCCACATCAAGATGAAGCCAAAGGGAATTTCTCTCCCAACTAGCAAGGCCCGTACATGGTTCACCGAGTGCTGACAGGAGGAGCACTTATACTTGCAGAAATGGACGGAGAAGTCTGGCCAAAGCCAATAAATTCATATGCAGTCAAACGATACTATGTGTAATCTTTATGCTTTCATCAATGATGTAAATTGAACTACGCCTGACCCGATTCCCGTTTAAGAGGGGATACATAGGCAGCCCTAGGGGTTCGGTTATAATTCAATAAGAAATTTCATTTTTCCCCGCAATTGTAAACTGGGGTAGAATTTTGAGGAGGGCCCTAAAAATTCCGAAGCAAGTTCAGCCAATCGTCGTATGAGCAGCAGTCAGAAACGTCAACCCATCAAACTGGGGAAGAATTTTGAGGAGGACCCTCAAAATTCCGTAGCATGAGAGGTTGCAATGTCTCGAACCGTGTCACGGTCGTCGATTCATTCAAAAAATTATTTTTAAATTATACATTATGTTATACTTTTACAAAATCATGCATGTTTGTTCTTGAAACAGCATTGTTTAGCAAATGCTACCCCAATGATACGAACGGTATCATCAGATCAAGCCGAATGAGTCAAGCAAAGCCAGTGGGGATACGAACTAACTTTACCCTTATAGAACTCATGACTTTTCTTTGGATGCCGGCACTAGGGTTGCAAAATCCCTAAACATACTGTCTGCCCAGGGGACAAACATTGTTAAAAATATGATTCTAAAAACCATTGCACTTGCCGACGTTTATTATCAATGCAAATGACGCTTCATTATCACAATGCTCACAATGGTCACCATACCGCAATTTATTACTAGCTAAGAATTCCTATTGTCGTTTTATTTCTTGCATAAGGCTACTATTCTGCCTTCCATCTGCATAAGGCTACCATTCTGCCTTCCGAGGTTAAGCTTTACCTCCCCTGCATTCGCATCTTTTATAAGGCTACCTTTTTGCCTTCCATTGCATAAGGCTACCATTCTGCCTTCTGAGGTTAAACTCTACCTCCATCTGCATCTGCATAAGGCTACCTTTCTTCCTTCTGAGACTAAACAATATTTCCATCTACATTGCATAAGGCTACCATTCTGCCTTCCGAGGCTAAGCTCTGCCTTCAATTTACTTTTCAAGACTAAGCGTTGTCTCAAGCACTATTTACTTCACTTTCCTTACGGGCTAAGCTCTGCCCTTCAATTTGCAATATTAAGCCTTGTATTATCAGCATCATACTATTACATCTTCATGGTCTGAAATATCGCCAATTTATCCAAAGGCGTCATTGTTCGGAGGCACCATCTTCATGGCCCGAGAACATCATGTCATGGTCTAAGGATCTCTTTCAATTTCGCATATCATTATTCAAAGGCGTCATGGTTCGGAGGCACCATCCTCATGGACCGAGAACATCATTTCATGGCCTGCGAATCCTGCATCAAGCTACCCATGGCCCAGGACATCATGGTCTGAGGACGTCATCCCTAACCGTCCAAAGACAGCATTCATGGTCCGACGGGAACTTGCATCATGTTTAAATTACGCGCAATATATGCTGGTATTATTTATTTGCAGGTAATCCGGCGAGCAACGGTCATCCCGGCAGGAGCGGTCCCACTCCAGTTCCCCTAACTACCCCGTAAGCCAATCATTCATCCAGTCCTATATGTTGCGTCCGTTCTTGTAAAAGCTCAATCGGTATACTTCGCTGATGACTCCCCGAACTACATACGACATTATTCCTGTTAAACCAGGGATATGTAGGCAACTCACAAACCAGGGTGCGGCCTGAATCTCTTCAAACTATTTCACTCGGTCAAAATTGGCCATCATATCTTTACCCGGCAACTCTTTCATCCTTCCCGGGTAAAGAGGGGTAGTTGTTGATACCCAATTTTTCCTTGAATTATTTTTAAAATTTTCTTATATACCTTCAAAATCACTTTTTATAATAATTGGTATAATTTTCCATATTTTTATCAATTTATTCAGTACTTTATATCCCATAATTATTTCACAAATTAGCCAATTTGACATTATTTGGCTATAATTACAACAACTTTACAATTATAGCCTACTTACCCATTTTATGCTATTTTAATTCAATAATCAGTCATCTTACATTTTAATACTAGTTAATTACCTTAATTTCACATATTTAGCCTTAATTTCATTTTATCTAATTATTAGCTATTCTTATTAATTATTTATCTAATTTTAATGGGTATTTAACAATTAGCCCCTTTCTATTTAAATTATAGCCTAATTTAATCTGAACCCAACCCAATTAAAACCAGCCCAAGACCCAATCGAAATAACCCAACAACCCAAGCCCAATACCCTATCCTACCCGACCCAATCCTGTGTGTAATCTGGATCGTTGATCAAATTTGATCAACGGCCCAGATTCACTCTTACCTAATTTAACCCCTAAAGACTACCCCCTTCCTCTCATTCATTCCCAACCCAAGCATCTCTCTATCTCCCTCTCTCTATCTCTGGTTCTCTCTAGAACCTTCTCGCCTCCTCCTCTCCGATGGACTCTGTCCACCTTCTCCGGCCATCTACCTCGCCGGAAACTATGTCCTCTCACCCTATCATATCCCCTGCTTCACCCCATGCCAGTTTCACACCACCCTGAGGTCCTCATGTGAACCTGGAGCAGTTCAACTCCCCCTATGGCCTTTCATGCCATTTTCTGACCACCTCCAGCCATTCGAGTAAGATCTATGTCTTTTGGGTTAAAACCAGTAATGTTTTGAGGTTTTCTTATATTTTCTGGGTTCTCTCTAAAACCCTAATTCTTAAAACTCCCCTATTCTTATAGATCTATGATATATATGTGTATATTTTAAGCTATTTCGTTATTTTTCTTAAAGATTCTCCGTTTTTTCCCTAAAACGACTCTTCGTTTTCAACTAGGGTTTCATGACTCCGTTTTAAATGATTTCCCTATGATTTTTTCAGTATTATCCTAGGGTATCTACTGTGTTTTAGTGATTTATTGAAGTTTCTCTCTTTTATTGGATCGTTGTGATGAAATCCCTAATTTTAGACCTAAACCCTAAGTCCCTGACTTCGTCTTTGATATTGTTTGCATATGTGCTTGCATCTCATGAACTTTATGATGTTTTACCCTATGTTGTTCATCTATGTCGTTGATTGTTTCCTTGCTTTTCCGCTTACATTACTATTTACCCTATAAATTCGTGTGAATCCCTAATTTCATATGTTTTCACTACTAGGGTTTCTGGCTTCTTGCCTGTTATTTATTCAATTTACGATTAATATCCTTTAATTGATGTTATTCATGTTCGAATCCCTGATTCTCAGTAATTTTACTTTGTTAGGGTTTCACCGGGTGAGCAAAAAGTAGTTACCTTTAGCCCGGTCTTCCTTATTAGTTATTAATAATGCATAGGGGAAGCATCATCCTTATAAGACTGTTTCTAAACAAAAGCAATTCTTTTTCACATTCAACCATGAGACGGCAACTTGAGAAATCATCCGGTATGTCAATGACACTAAAGGGATATTAAATGAATGGAATTGGGATATGGATGGAATATAATGAAATAGAGCCACTCTTTCTGATTTATTATTCGAATCCCTGATTCCTTGTGATTTGAAAACCTTATTGATTTCTTACGGGATATTCT
Organism: Nicotiana undulata; assembly: GCA_005239495.1. NCBI lineage: Eukaryota > Viridiplantae > Streptophyta > Magnoliopsida > Solanales > Solanaceae > Nicotiana > Nicotiana undulata. Next base: position 30,065 of record ML297353.1, read on the forward strand.
TACTAATTTCCGACCTTTAGCTTATTTCTTACCTTGTTGCATGGTCAATTTACTGTGAATTGATCCCTATTTCCTTAATTAAAATCTGATGAACCTAGTCTCAATTGCATACTTGTATTAGGTTGAAATTGTTTCCTTACATGTTATATGCATGGGAACTTTTCTTGTTTGTTATTTTGCCTACTAGCCGTTTGAGTTTAACCCCTTCAATTAGGGATACTCATGCTGATTTTACACTATTTTGAATATTTCTCTAAGCTACATATGGTACCTTTCCTTATTTGTTGTCTACTTAATACTGTTTGAACTTGATTCCTTCAATTAAGGGACACCTATACTGATTGTGTACTGATTGATACTCAGTCCCTTAATTACTGGTTAATATTGACTCCCACCTTATTTGCTACCTGTTTTCAAAACTATATATACTCCATTCTCTCATTAGTACAGACACAAACTAATTTTGTTCAATATCTCTCTCGCACAACTAAAACTTGTTGTTCTCTATTATCTCTTCTGTGCTATTTGTTACTACACTGAGTTAGTCGGCTGCAAGTCAAGGCTAACTATTGTGCATCTCCTATTTCTTGCTTTGTGTTACTGCTTTCTTCACTTCACTGATGTTTCCTAATTCAAATTTCAGTTCTCAAACCAACATGTTTCTATTACTGTCGCAATTCATTGTGTTTCTAATCTTCTTCTATTTACCATTATGTTGTTCAACATGTAACTAAATCTTGGATTCCATCTAGTATGTCAAGTTATGCTTTATTATCCAGCATGTCTTTGTGTATTCCAAACCTGTCTTTATGTGAATTTCCCTGTTTATGTTAGTTTGGGTAGACTCTACTGTTTTAAATTGGTTGGTACTGCTATGTTACTTTAGCCCTATACCCTATTATTCCCCTGATCCTTTGAATCCTTGGGAACTGTTGATTGTGTACCGCATGCTACATGATTGCCCTCACCTGCTCTGTATTTCTCCCTCAAATCCCATTTCCCTGCTTGTGGTTGATTGACTGTTATTGGTTCTTTGTGTGATGTTGAACTTGTTTGGTGTTCCTGCTCTTTCAGTCTATTTCAGTGGTTGAACTTCTTTGTTATAAAACTATTTCAATCAAATCTCCCTTTTCAAAACTGTTTTCTTACTTACCCTTTTCAAAAATTGTTTTCTTACTTAACCTTTTCAAAACTATATCAAGCACTCTCACTCAACTCTTAGACCCCTTAAGTTCTGCCCCCTTTGCGTGAGCATTGCTTTGGGACCCTTGAGCTCCCTCTGAAATTTGTCACACAAAGGCTGGCCATTTCACACTGCACTTACTCTATCTTTGCTATGAAATCTGGGTGTGAGCACTGCCCGAGATCCCTTGAGGTCCTTAGGGAACTTTGACACACCCGGATTGTGGAAAAAGTTGTGAAACAATACTTGGCATTTAGGACCTGGATACTTGGGCCTATACAGTAGGCTCCCTATAGTTAACTTCTTATTTTCTTTATTTCCAGTTATGTAATTCCTATTCAAAGGTCTGTAATAATTATTTGTAAAACAACTCTGGGGTTATATAGTGCAAAAAGGGTGGGTAATATGCATGTTGTAGTGTAATCGAGGGTAGAAATCATGCTTTCTAGGTTTACTTTCTCTATGCGCAATAGTAGCCATGTTTAGGTACAACATGCCAAGCATGCCATGCATTAGATATCATGCAACATAGGATCCATATACATATATTGTTTTCAGCATCTCATCATCACTTAGAAATCCTGTCTATAGGATAAATAACAACAACAAAATAAATTGTTATTCTGTGACTCTGCCTTTGTAAATATGTTCTGAAAATCATTTAGAAATCTTGTCCTAGAATAAATAACGTTAACAAAAACTACAATCATGTCTCATCATGCTACAACCATGCTTGCGCGCTTAGAAATCTTGTCTCTAGTAAAACAACATTAAAAACTATCATCCTGTGTTATTCTTAAAACTGAGCATAATGTTGTGATTCTATGTGTATTTAGAGATCATGTTTTAGCAAATGTGTATGCATCATTCTGCCTTTGTCATCATGTTCTAGGATCATACTCCCTTAATTACACTTAATCTAAATACGGATGTATAAAACAGTCTTCCTGTTCTCACAACTGGTAATTAGTCTTTGAACATTTGCAACACTTAGAACTGCATGTCATTAGGTATAACGACCCGGAATTGTTAACAAATCTGAATAACTTCTACATATATCCTACGCCTAGGCAAGCCTTAGGTAATCAACTTTAAAATAAAACCGGGACTGTCTTCTTGTGCTTAACTGTCATCATGCTTAAACCCAGTAGGCAAAACTGATTAGGACTTCCTCTCTGAGTTATGTAATAAATCTGACTCTGTTGTTATCACTTAGACGCCATGCTTAGGATCTGAATTGGGACCTTAATTGTGTATGAGGCATGCTTCTTATGTGCACTATTTATGGAGGTCTTTGAGCCCTTTCCTGTTTATGTGTTACCTCTTATATGCAGTCCTATTTGTTTCTCTATATGTCGCACTAGTATTTTACCTTTAAACTTGAGGGTCTGCCTAGAACCCCCTTTATAGGATAGAAGTCCTAAATTTTTCCGGGACTTATAGGAAGGGATGGGTAACAGCATGCAATAAAGGTCGAGACCAACACTCTCTTTAGTTACCTTTCACGGGGTGGGAAAGGATAGATATGGATATGATGACCGATGCGCTAATACCGCATGTAACCCCTCTTTGAGGAGTGTCATACCGGGTATTACATTGATGTGATCCATTTTATAAACAAACCTAGGATACTCCTTTACTTTCATAAACATGCTTAGATTGTAATTCTTTTCAAAATCTAGCTTTCCATTAACTGTTCTCAAATATCCGTGTACTTAGACTTAAATCCCCTATTATTTGAGCCACACTTGTTTATTTGCTAATTGTACAAATTCACAAAAGCTGTTTGGTCGGGAACCACACTTGTGGATCCTGAGGGGTGCCTAACACCTTCCCCTTAGGATAATTTCAAGCCCTTACCCTGTCTCTGGTTATCAAAAGTAGTTGTAAATGAACCCCTAGGTGCCCTAACGCACCTTAAAACTCGTTAGGTGGCGACTCTTCAAAAATGCAAAACCCTTTTCCCAAAAGGAACGAGTTGCCCCAACCAATGTCATAAACCCTTTTAAACCGGGATCCGAAAGGAGCGCTTTGGGGAAAAAATTGGGCGCGACAGGATACCGCACTACGGTACGTACATCAACTGGGGCAACTCTTTACTTGCTAGTTTATGGTACGGAAGTTGTTATTCCTGCCGAAGTGGAGATTCCTTCCTTAATAGTCATACAAGAAGCTGAGCTCAGTGATGCAGAGTGGGTAAATAGTTGTTATGAGCAACTAGCCCTCATAGACGGGAAAAGAATGAATGCAGTATGTCACGGACAACTTTATCAGAACAGAATGACCAGAGCCTTCAACAAAAAAGTCAATCCAAGATAGTTCACACCGGGGCAGCTGGTGTTAAAGAAGATCTTTCTGAATTAGGATGAAGCCAAAGGGAAATTCTCTCCCAACTGGCAAGGTTCGTATATGGTTTACCGAGTATTGACAGGAGGAGATCTTATACTTGCAGAAATGGATGGAGAAGTCTGGCCAAAACCAATTAATTCAGATGCAGTCAAACGATACTATGTGTAATTCTTTATGCTTTTTCCAAATGATGTATTTGAACTACGCTTGAAATGATTCCCGTTTAAGAGGGGATACGTAGGCAGTATGGGTTCGGTCACAATTCAATAAAAATCTCATTTCCCCCGCAATTGGAAACTGGGGCAGAATTTTGAGGAGGACCCTCAAAATTCTGAAGCAAGTTCAGCCAATCACAGCATACGCAACAGTCAGAGTCGTCAACCCATCTAACTGGGGCAAAATTTTGAGGAGGACCCTCAAAATTTCGTGGCATGAGAGGTTGCCATGTCTTGAACCGTGTCACGTTCAATGATTCATCTAAAATTTCTTAAAATATATTTTATACTATGTTTTTCAAAATCATGCATGCTTGCTTTCAAAAATAGCTCTGTTTAGCAAACGCTACCCCGATGATATAAACAGGATCATCAGACCAAGTAGAATGAGTCGAGCAAAACCAGCAGGGATACGACCAACCTTCCCCCATCTGCAAAACTCACAATCTTTCTTTGGATGCAGGAATAAAAAACAAACATGTTCAAAGTCACAATTCTCAAACCATCGTACTTGTCGACATTTGCTATCAGCACAAAGGATAACATGCTCCGTAGTCACAGTTCTCGCAACAATCGCAATATCAAAATATGCTACCAGCTAAGAAATTCTACTCTTATTTGCTATTTATTCTTCTTCGTAGGGCTAATCTCTGCCTCCATCTACATAAGGCTAATCTTTGCCTTCTCCTTGCATAAGGCTAATCTCTGCCTTCATCTTGCATGGGACTAAGCTCTGTCCCGCATTTTGCATAAGGCTAACTGCTGCCTTCCCATCTGCATGAGGTTAAGCTCTACCTCCACTCCGCATAAGTCTAAACACTGCCTTCTTCTGCATAAGGCTAATCTCTACCTTCATCTCGCATGTTACTAAGCTTTATCTCGCATTCGCATGAGGTTAAGCTCTACCTCCCTCTGCATAAGGCTAATCTCTGCCTTCTCTTGCATAAGGCTAATCTCTGCCTTCCTTTGCATAAGGCTAATCTCTGCCTTTATTTGCACCAGGCTAATCTATGCCTTCACCTTGTTGGGACTAAGCTCTGTCCTGCATTTTGCATAAGGCTAAGCTCTGCCTTCCTATCTGCATGAGACTAAGCTTTGTCTCCATACTTGCATGAGGCTAAGCTCTGCCTCCAATTTACTTTTCACCGAGACTAAGCGCTGTCTCTCAAGCATTATTTACTTTGCTTTTCTTTCGAGCTAAGCTCTTCCCTCCAATTCACAAGACTAAGCTCTGTCTTGTCAGCATTATATTATTTCATCTCATTGGCTGAAATATCGCCATCTTGTCCAAAGGTATCATAGTCTAACGGCATCATCCTCATAGCCGGAAGACATAATGTCATGGCTTGAGGATCTCTCTCGATCTTGCATATCATTATTCAAAGGCGTCATAGTTCGGAGGCACCATCTTTTTGGCCCAAGAACATCATTTCATGGCCTGCGAATCTCTCATCAAACAATTCATGGCCCAGGACCTCATGGTCTGAGGACGTCATCCCTAACCGTCCGAAGACAACTTTCATAGTCCAACGAGAACATGCATCATGTTTAAATTATGCACAATATACGCTTGTATTACTCTTATTTGCAAGTGACCCGGCGAGAAACGGCTATCCCAGCAGGAGCGATCCCGCTCCAGTTCTCCCCAACCATATCAAACCCGATCTCCCCGTAAACCGTTCATTCTCTCACCCCTAGATGTTGCGTCCGTTCTTGTGACGATTTCATCGGTATGCTTCACCGATGAATCAAGAACTACACACGGCCTGATTCCTATAAAACCATGTATATGTAGGCAGCTCAGAAGCCAGGGTGCGTCCTAAAACTCTCTTATCATTTCGCTCGGTCAAAATTAGCCATCATATCTTTACCCGACAACTCTTTCATCCTTTCCGGGTAAAGAGGGGAAGCTGTTGATACCCAATTTTTCCCAAAAAATATTTTAAGTTGCATATATACCTTAAAAATCATGCATTAATAGAAATTGATATTTTTTTTTATTTTTATTAATTTATCCAACATTTTATTTCCAATAAATAATTATAAAATTCCATCACAAGTGATTTCAAAAGCATTTCTTGATTTAATTTATTTTATGGTCCTAATAAGACCAAATTATTTCATAATTAGCCAAATTGGCATCTTTTGGCTATAATTACAATAGCTTTGTAATTATAACCCAAGCATATAATTGTGTACTATTTCTTACCAGAAATTAGTCATGTGTATTTTAAAAATACTAAGTAATCATTTTAAACTATTTTCTATGCATGAAATTCATTTTTTATAATTATTAGCTATTTTACGAATTATGTTTAATTAATTTAGTTAAGTATTTAACAAATAGCCTAATTTCATTTCAATTGTGGCCTAAATTAAACCAGCCCCAAACCCCAATTAAAATCAGCCCAATACCAAAGCCCAATCCTAAAATTCACCCGACTCAATGTCTGTTTAATCTGGGTCGTTGATCAATTTTGATCAACGGACCAGATCCGCCCTTTCCTAAATTAATCCAATAGTCTACCCCCACCCCCAAACCCTCATTCTCTCTTCACTCTCTGTCGTCTCATTCTCTCACTCACTCTCAAGCTCTCTGCCTAACCATGGCTCCTACTCGACGGCCGTTGGCTTGCCGGTAACAATGGTGGTTTCACCACCATCCATAGCCTCCAAGGCTCCCCCCACATGCTGGATTCTTGCTACCGTGAGGTCCACAAGGGACCAGCGGCTGTTCAACTCATACCTATGGTCTGGTTCTTGTCGTTCTCAGGCCACCTTGGCCCGTCTGAGTAAGACCTTTCTATTTTCCAGTTAGATCCAATGCTTCTAAGCTGAAATCTCTATATATCTGGGTTATCTCTCTCTGAAACCCTAACTCATCTCTTCACTCTTTAGATCTGTAACAAATCTAAGGGTATTCTGAGTTATTTTGCTGTTTTCCATGATAATCTCTCCGATTTTTCAAAAATGCCTCTTCGTCTTCAAAACTAAGGTTTCTTAACCCCTTTTCAAAATGACTTTCCCTCTTATTTTCAGTATTATTCTATGATTTTTACTAGGTTTAAACGTTTATTTAAGTTTTTCCCTTTTATCTGACTCATTATGTTGAAAACCCTAAGTGTTTTGGTCTTAATCTTGGGATCTGAGAACTGTCCTCGCTTATATGTTCTTCTAATTTGTTCGCATATCTGTTATTCATGAATATGTTCTGGATTTCTTGTGATCTCTAACCTCGTTATTCTCATTAAGGTTTCTGATTTTGCTTCTCCTGCCTATTTTATTTTTATTTCGTTATTGACAGAAATTTGTGGCAATTTCCCCTAATCAGTACTATGTTCTAGCTGAAACCCTGATTTTATGTGATTTTTTACCCTACTATGCTTATTAGTGTTTCTGATTTTTTTTGCCTCTCCCTGCCTATATTATGTTTATTCTGTTCATTTGTGGTACTTTCCTTTAATTAATTACTGTCTTCTATTTGAATTCCTGATTCCCTGTGATTAACATCCTTTACTGATCTCCTACGGTAATATTCTTTACTAATTCTGACCTTTAGTTTATTTCTTGCCTTATTACATGATTGACTATTGTCACGACCTGAATCCTGATTCAGGTCGCGATGGCACCCAACAGCGGGGTTAGGCAAGCCGATATAACTTTCACTAAGTGATACCCTTCCCATTTGATCAAACAAGTCAATGGTTACCAATTTATAACAACTAACATGATACTAGTCTTGAGTGAAGGTAAAATCATAGAAGATACAAGGTCGAAATAAAACATACACATAGACATACATCCCAAAACCCCAAAAATATAAACTGCGTGTGTGCCAGGAACTAGTGTCACGAGTGCCACGGGCAACTACTGAATATACAATGACTACAACATATACGGGGTCTCAGTCTGAATGAGTTAGACAGAGAGTATAACAAAAGAAACTCCAGGGTACTGCTAGGAAGTCGCCAAGAAAGCAGCTCACTGTGAAGTATGACCACGCTATCGATATCTAGCACCGGTCTGAAAATCAGATGAACCAGCCTCCGGACCTGTACAGTCAAGTACAGAAAGGAAAGAAAGTGCAGCATGAGTACATATATATAAATATGTACCCAGTGAGTATCCCGTCTAAACTCGAAGAAGTAGTGACGAGAGGTCGACTAGATACTCACTAAGGTCCAGTAACATAATATAGAACGCGATAAGGCTAAAGCAATAGGCATGCGAAACATTAAACAGCAAGTATATGAACACATAATGTAATACAAGTAAGAGCACCAAGTACCAATTCCTCTTTATTCAACAATACCTGACCAATACTGACATATGTGAACNGCTCCCCACTATCGCGAATCATACCTGCGACTCTTGTGTTGACTCGATAATAATAAGCTCCCCACGATCGCGCATCATACATGCGACTCGTGTGCTGACTCGATAATAGTAATAAGCTCCCCACGATCGCGCATCATACCTGCGAGTCGTGTGCTAACTCGATAATAATAGCATTTACATATAGGTACCTACGAGTACCGACTCGACCGTGAACTCAACAGGACTGTGCCAACATCATATCACTGATAGCCAATTAGGATTTACATCATCATATTCTTACCTCTCCCATGTCCTTTCAACAATAAACACAATTTATATTGCACACAATGGTTCAAATAAGGCACGAAATGGCATACTCGTGGGTCCTACGGCTACCTGACATAGCAATATAGTCACCACGTACGGACTCTCGTCACTTGGTACGTACGCGGCCCCCTCAACATGTACACATAGCAAATAAGGAACCTATGGGGACATTTCCCCCTTGAAAGTTTGGAAAGGAGACTCACCTCGATAAAAGCACTCCTCGGACCAAGGACCGGATCAAAAGATGCGCCAGAAACTCCGAAATCACTCTTTACGGTTCACAACTAGCCAAACATAGCATAATTGAATCAATTTAAGGTTCAAGAAGGAGAATTATCAAGAATTCCTAAAAATTTAACATTCTTGGCGATTTTTGAAATTTCGACCCCGGGCCCACGCTTTCGAATTTTGAAAATTCTTGAAGGATTAAATTACCCATAGTCTAAGGATCGTAATTACCTAATTTATTTAGGAATTTATGGATAAAAAGGGATAACTCACTAATTATCAAAGCCCTAGAAAATCCTACCAAATTTTTCCCATGATTTTGATAAATTAATAGAGGATTTAACTAGAAATTGATGTTTAAACTCGGTGTTAATAAGAAATTTACTTAACAAGTACTAGGTTGAAGGGTCCTCTTGGAAGATCTCAATTAACTCAAGGAAGAAGATGGAAATGGAGGAAAATGAACCCGCTATAAAAATACACTGCCCAGGGATTTACCCTATGCGAACGCACCCTGGGCATGTGTTCGCGATGCTTTAAATTGGTCAGGTCCACAGGGCCTTCTACGTGAACGCGAGGGAGGGGTCACGAACGCGAAGACAACGGCAGGTGGGCCGGCCCTATTGGCTGGACCCTATGTGAACGCAACGGAGGGCCCGCGAACGCGGAGGCTAGCTGGGCTAGACCTTCGCGAACGCGGCTGGAAGGGTGCGAAAGCGAAGGCCATGGGGCCCAACCCATCGCGAACGCGGGATGGGGAACGCGAACGCGTAGAGCATATGTAGACCCTTCCCAATTCCTTCTTCGCGAACGCAGCCAACCTCCCGCGAACGCGAAGAAGGAAACCAGATACAGAAAATTCGGGTTTTTCTAACTTAGCTCCCGGGGGTCTAAAACACCCCCGAGCCCCCCGGGACCCCGTCCAAAAGCACCAAAAAGTCTGTATTCGTGATACGGACTCGCTCGAACTTCCAAAACGTGAAAAACAACAACGAAACTCAAAATTCAACCCTAAAACCAAATTAATCAAACTTAAGAACTTTGAAATTCTAGAATTCATTACATTGCGCCGAATGGGTCTATACTACTCGGAATGACCCAAAATTTTGCAGACATGTCATAAATGACTATACGGAACTATTTCCGGCCTCGAAATTCCGTTCGGACTTCGATAGCATGAAGTCCCGTTCCGGGCCAAATTCTAAACTTAAGGAAATCCTTATTTCCATTTCAGGCGCCGAAACGCTCTCGGGTTATCAGAAACCTGAGACGAACATACGCCCAAGTCCGAAATCACTGTACGGAGCTACTGGAGTTGTCAGAACTCGATTCCGAGGTCATTTGCTCAAAATGTTGACCGAAGTCAAACTTGGCCAAATAGGCCAGCCTTAATGAACCAAGTGTTCCTAAACCATCCAATTCATTCCCAAATCCCGAACCACCCGCCCCCGCGAGTCATAAAGCATGAATAGCCGCTATGGAAGGTTTCATTTAAGGAAACGGGACCCTAATACGCAAAACGACCGGCTGGGTCATTACAGTCTCCCCCTCTTACACAAACGTTCGTCCTCAAACGGCTCTAGAATCGTACCTGAAGTGCTGAATAGCTGTGGATATTTTCCTTGCATGTCCTACTCGGACACCCATGTCGCCTCCTCAACTGGTTGGCCTCTCCATTGGACCTTAACCGCAGCAACTGTCTTAGACCTCAACTGGCGGTCCTGCCTATCAACAATAGCCACTGGCTCCTCCTCATAGCCCAACTTCTCATCTAACTGAATAGTGTTGTAATCAACCACGTGCGAGAAGTCAGCATGATACCTCCGAAGAATGGAAACATGAAAAACTGGGTGAACTCCTGATAAAGCTGGAGGCAAGGCAAGCTCATAAGCA
>ML297356.1:0-56147 GCA_005239495.1 Nicotiana undulata
TTTATTTATTCTTAGATGCTCATGACTATTGACTCCAGTTCTTGGGAGGTTGTTTAGAATATTATGAGGACGCTAAGACTAAATTATATTATTTGTGTTATGGTTGCATGCTTATTATTAAAATTGTGAACTGTTATAATTGAATAAACGCGTAGTAAGGTGATGGTTGGCTAGCCTAGTTCCACGATAGGCGCCATCACGACCTGTTAGGATTTGGGTCGTGACAAAAAACATGCCCAACCCACGTCCACAAGTCTCTGATGGAACTTCATAAGATGTTCCGATACCTTATCCAACAATATGCCACTTTCCAGGAGCAATTTCTTCGAGATCAACTCGGCATAGTACCGTCCGTGACATTCAAATGACAAGAATCAGTGTTGGTCATAATTCTCCTAAACTTCCAAAGGATTTTCATGCACAGAGTTCGAGCTCATTTTCAGCGTTCGACATACGTAAAGAAAGTATTTGAGTGAGAACGTGCTATGGATATGAAATATATTGCAAAATGAGTCAAATATGCTTAATAAATGACTGGATAGTCGAAACCCAGCCTTAGAAAAAATTTCAGGATTTTCACTTTAGCAACATTCTGCTCTCTGATGTCACAATTGCGACATTTTCTTCGAAATTGTGAAGGCGATAGGAAACCCAAGGTGTCGCAAATGCGAAAAATTCTTTGCAATTGGGAAGATGGTCAGGGCTGACAGATTTCGCAATTGCGACCACCTCTTCGCATAAGGACAAGGGTCATCCAAGTATGAACAACTAGCCTCTGACCAGTTTTCATTATGTGAAGCCATTTTTTTAAACTAAGAAAAAAAAAACAAGAAACAAACAAGAAGATAAACAAAGATAAGAAAAATAATTACACAAATATTCACAAGTTTGGGACAAAGCACTTACGCTTACTTCTAAAACAACCTAAATATGCCAAATTGTTCCCCGACAACGTCCCCAATTTTGATGACGTCCAAATCCACTACTAAAAAGTAAATGGACATGCTCGCATGCAATATAATTTACCCAACTATGAGTCGGGGTCGAATCCCACAGAGAACAATATACAGACGATTAGGCGTGTAAGAGAACTATCACTTATTATGCTAAGCCAAACACTTATAAATGTTTCGGGAAACTATTTATGTCTAATTTGCGAAAATGTAAACTAACCTAGAAAGAAAGTAAAATGATCAATGGCTATAAAAATGGATACACGGGGAATTACACTCAAGTAGCGATCCAATGTATTTCACCATTTTACAAATATGAGCGAGTTTATGTTATTTAACCTCGGGTAATAATTCTATATTAGCTTCTTCCGAAGACTAACAATACCTCCTAATTGAATTATCCCTAAAACAATCAAGAGATTAAGCACACACGAATATGGCTACAAGTAGTTCAATCCTATCCCTAGGTAGAATCTATAAAATGAGGGTTAAAGACTCAAGTTCTTGTTAATTAATCTTTCCCAACCCCAAATAATATTCCCCAAAATTAATTCGAAGTTAATGGGCGAGTCCTAGGATTAGCTAATCTTTTTGGAAACATTAAAGAACAGGAATAGTTAAAGAAACAATAAATCACTTCATAATAAATAAAAACCGTTCAATACATAAGCACAACAAGATATTTAATCCACACTTTAAATATGAATATTTCCATAAATAAGATTCAACTGTTGGAAAAAATACCACACACTTAAATATTCAATACAAAGCAAGCAAATGAAGAAATGAGCATACATGAGTAAGAAATTCTCAACCAAAATCTTCAAATCTTCAAGACCCAAGTGTGTGTGCAAGAACCCTAGCTCCAAAACTTGTCTTTTCAAGTGTATGGACTGAAAAATAAGCCAAAGATATTTTACAAATGAGCTAGGTCGTGTATTAAATTGTTTGGGGCCAAAAAATATGAAATTATAGAAGTAACCAGAACTGAAGCGTGATCTTGCATTTGCGAACTAGAACTTTACTGTTGACTATTGCATTTGCGAAGGTTGATTGCCTGGTTTGACCTCGTATTTACGATCACTTTTTTCGAATTTGCGAACTCTGCTTGACTGGGCCTATTTCGCAATTGAGATTGGTTACTCGCAGTTGCCAAATCTCCTATCTTCGCATTTCCCACAAATGTGTCGCAATTGCAACACCTGAGACCATTTTCCAGATTTTCTTCTTTTCAACCTCTTTTTGACTCGTTTTCACTCTCTTTCTTCATGATCACTTCTAAATCACATAGAACCTATAAACTAGAAGTAAACGACATTAAACACATGATTTTATCACTTAAACACAACAAAAATCTAATCTTAAAGACAAGATAAGTTGGTAAAATACCAACTTATCAAACCTCCAAACTTAAACTATTGCTTGTCCTCAAGCAATGAAAGCGACAAAATCTCCTTCCAAGTATTTAAATCAATAGTACATCAACATCATGCCAAGACAAAAAGGTCTACTGCAGGCACAAACACATGACTTCGATTGGTACCAACAATTAATCCAAAGTATATGAAATACCAAAAAATTCTCATGAAGTTCATTACCATTCAAGTGCTCAAACACTACGTAAATCAAAGTAGCAATCAAGTTATGACACTAAAGCTTCAAAATTTTCCTCTCTATCACAATTATCTTCCCTCGTTCATTCCCCTCAATTGAAAATGAGATTAAAGTAACAACTCCAATCTCATGTTCCCTCACACTTAAGCGATAATCACATACTCATAAATTGCAATTCAAAACATAAATGGGATATCAAATGGAAAGAATTAACTCTCTCTCACAAAAATGTTCAAATGCACACAAGCTGTACCATAGGCTTTGTATACGGATCAAATCGGAGAGACCGATTTTATGATTGTTATGGCTTTCCATTGACCGCCTTCAGAAGGCTCGAGGTTCGACCCCGAGGGTACCCTACGCTCGACCTCGGGGCAGTATAAATCGGTGGCTATCATGAACGAGCGGGAAACTCCCAAAATGCACGTTGTTAGCGTTGACCGGGTCTGCAAGAATAGTACAAGTCCATACCGTGACATTAAATAGTTGTACCAGCTGCGTATCTTGGAAATAAATGTATATGTACTATGTTGGGATAACCCCTCCTATATAAAGGGGACCTTCCGCCGGAGGAACCCTGAATAGCTGGTGGGCGATAAGAACTCTCCAGCATCGCACTGAAATAAGGTCTCACTGGAGCACCTCGAAGAGGTGGTAGAGGTGCTTAATACGGGGGCCTGTTGGGATGGACCCTCCCAAACTGACCTCTTCCCCTAGCCGTAGCACCTCTAAAATCCCCCAAAAATCGAGCCCTCTTGTCCTGCTGCCCCTGCTCTCTACTCCTCAGACGATAACCATCAATCTTGCGAGCAATCTCCACTTCTTGCACACATGATATTCAATACAACAACAAGAACATTCTCAGCTCTCTAACTCAAACATGCCCTATTGTTTCTATATTGCTTTAATACTTACATTTATTGCGTTTCATTGATTGTTCTTCATTTATTACCCATCATTGATCATAAATAGCCCTCTTCGAGGCTCTTATAGCTGTTTAGCTTCCATGGACCATCCACTATCGACAGTGTACCTCGATCTCGAGGCCCTATCTCAACCAGCTCGAGACCCCGATTTAAGCCATTTTGGTTTGCATATTTCCACTATCTTTTACTCTTATCTTATCTCCCTAATTGCTTAACAAATAGTATTAAAATAAATCACATATTTTTAGAACCACAAAATCAAATTTAATTGTAACTACCATTTTCAAGGTAAACAGTTTGGCACCCACCGTGGGGCTAAAAATAATAGTGATTGTTTTAGTTCTAGTTTACTGAAAAACACAAGTTATCCTTCACACTTTTGTCCAAGAATCTTTGATTTCAGGTCAAAATGTCGAAATCAGTGAATACACATGAAAACAAAAGCTCTAAGGACCAAGGAGAGAATGGTGTAGTTGTTTCAGGCGCCGGTGTACCACTGCGAAACCCTGAGGACGCACTAGAGCCAATTCCCGTGGACGTAGGTTCACGCAACACCCAACACGTCGATATAAACTCCCACACTGACGGGGGTATACGCCGAGAAAATGAACAGGAGGCTAAGAAAACTCCAGCTTGGGAGGAAAGAGTGGTTAGCATTCATGTAATTTTTGAAATGTTGCAGGCACAACAACTGGCGATTGGTCAGCTGCAAATCCATAAAAAACTCCAAGTACAACAGCACCGAAAATGGTTTCTCTAGTCGAACAGGCACCGGAGAGGTCGAGCAACAACAGGTCAGCAGCCGGCCCCGCTATTATAAAGATGCTCGAGGACCACACGAAAAGGATTGAATCGGGCGAAAACAAGATAGAAGCTAACGACAAAAGGTAGAGGCCTACAACTCAAGGGTCGAGCAGATCCTAGGTGCACCCCCGATTTTGAAGGGTGTAGATTCAAAGAAGTTCGTGCAAAGGCCATTTCCATCACGTGTGGCTGCGAAGCCCATCCCGAAGAAATTCAGAATGCCTGATCTACCGAAGTACAACGGGACCGCAGACCCCAATGAGCACATCACTGCCTACACTTGTGCCGTAAAGGGAAATGACTTGAAGGAGGACGAGATTGAATCCGTCCTATTGAAAAAATTCAGAGAGACATTATCAAAGGGGGACATGATGTGGTATCACAACCTAACCCTGAATTCAATAGATTCATTTTCTATGCTGGCACACTCTTTTATAAAGGCACATGCCGGCGCCATCAAGGTTGCAACAATGAAATCTGACGTCTTCAAAATCAAGCAGAGAGAAAACGAGATCCTAAGGGAATTTGTATCTCGCTTTGAAATGGAGCGAATGTAGTTACCACCGATCTCTGATGACTGGGCGGTGCAGGCCTTCACCCAAGGCTTGAATGAACGAAGTTCAATAGCTTCGAAGCAGCTGAAGCAGAACTTGGTAGAATATCCTGTCGTCACTTGGGCGGATGTCCATAACCGATATCAATCAAAGATTAGGGTTCGAAGACGACCAACTAGGAGCCCCCTCGGGCTCAGTATATCCTAGAAGGCTCCTGGCAAAGGAACCAAGGACAAACAAGGAAAGGTACCAACCATACACTGAAGATCGAAGAAACGTCCCAAGGTGCAACATGCCTCAAAATGACCGAAGGGAAGATCGAGTGAACAATCCTCGGGAACTCGTAAGCAGAGCCGGTTTTGACAGACACGCATGACTGATAGAGGCACCCTTGTTATCTGAGTACAACTTCAACATTGATGTTTCGGACATCCTATCAGCCATAGATAAAATCAAAGACACCGGGTGGCCAAAACCCATACTATCGGATCCATCACAAAGGAACTATAACCTGGTGTGCGAATTTTACAGCTTGCACGGTCATAGGACCGAAGATTGTAGACAGCTCCGAGAGGAAGTATCCCGACTAATCAACAAATGGAACCTCTGACAATTCCTCAGCGATCGAGCTAAAAATCTATTTCGGGAAAGAGAGGCGAATAGGAAAAATGAAACAGAAGAGCCACAACATGTCATCCACATGATCATGGGAGGAATCGACATCCCACAATAAGCCATTGTCAAACGAACAAAAATATCCATCACCGGGGAAAAGCGGACTCGAGGTTACGTACCCGAGGACGCTCTCACATTCAGCAATGAGGACATCAAGACCCTATCCCAACCTCACAACGACGCACTAGTAATTTCCTTTCTTGTGAATACGTTTCAAATTAAACGTGTGCTTGTGGATCCAGGTAGCTCGACCAACATAATCAGATCGAGGGTGGTGGAGCAGCTCGAACTGCTCGACCATATTGTGCCCGCCTCTCGAGTCCTCAACGGATTCAACATGGCGAGAGAAACAACGAAAGAGGAGATCGCCGTCTCGGTTAACGTGGTCGGCGTAACCCAAAATACCAAGTTTCATGTCATCGAATGAGATATGAGGTACAATGCCTTTCTCGGAAATCCATGTATACACTACATGAGAGTAGTGCCTTCAACCCTTCATCAAATGATGAAGTTTCCAATGAAGGATGGAATAAAAATGGTATACGGGGAGCAACATGCAACAAGGGAGATGTTCGCAGTGCACGATGTGGCACCGGCATCGGCACCTTCTACATCGAAGGATCCAAAGGATAAGCAGACAGCCAAGTAGCGGTCACAAGCTACATCCTCGACTGCGCACGAAGGAATGAGTAAAGGACTGTACCGTGTCCTCGAAACAAGCAGTTGAAGCATATCGAGGCTCAAACGTCATCACCGCTAAGGTATAACCGTCTCCCTTTTCATTTACGTTTTGCAGTAACCTATGTGCATGTGTTCCATTGAGAGGAATCGAAGCACCCCGTAAGCTCGAAGACCTTAGGTTTTAAAGCATGTGTTGCGCTCTTTTCCCCTTAGATCGGCTTTTATCCCAAATGGGTTTTACCAACGAGTTTTTTAACGAGGCAACATCTATATGCTACCTAAGGAGAACTCAACAAGTATTCAAGGATTTTCTTCAATCAACCTTGAATACTGGGGGCATCCCCCCCGAGAGATCACCTCCTCGTAGAAATCGAAATAAGCCAAAGAGGGTCCCAATAGGAGATTGATGTATCGGGCCAAACGGTCAAATGAGTCGTGTCCGCGTAGAATAATTGAACCCTCGAAGACAAAAACTATGTATACTTGTACCAAGTAATCAAAGGAGTACCTTTTACCATAAAAACGTTTTGCGCTTCAAAGAAGTTGCTATTTTTACAAGAAATGTCTCCAGGGCAACAAATTTCTCGGACACTCGGGGACCGACATCAAAAACTCGAGGTCGTAAGACCTCAGAATGGGCAACCTCGAGCCCAAAAAGTCCATCATAAGTAATCATCAACGTAAGACCTCCATAAGGCATAACCAATAATGAAAGACCTCCACAAGGCATGAATTATAAGACCTCAATGAGGCAACATCAAAAGGTTTGCTATTTTCACGAAGAACGAACCTAGAGCCAAAATAATTTGATATCTCGGGGACTGTCGTCGACTGTCACCCCATCGAGCTATCAAGAACTCAAGGCCGTAGGACCCCAAGCGGGAAACCTCGAGCGAGCAAGGCATGAATTATAAGACCTATAAGAGGCAATATCAAATTTGTAAGACCTCAAGTAAGGCATAACCAAATCTGTAAGACCTCAAGTAAGGCATGTCCAATTTGTAAGACCTTAAAAAAGGCATGATCCTGATCCTAAAGTCAAGGATATATATTCGAACTTGTACGACCCCTAAAAAGGCATACCTTCGATATAGACGTCAAGGCTACCTCACTCGGGGACTAAAAGGCTACGGCCAAACACAATGACTACGGTCGAAAGGCTACGGCCAAACACAACGACTACGTTCGAAAGGCTACGACCAAACACAACGACTACGATCGAAAGGCTATGGCCAAACACAATGACTATGATCGAAAGGCTATGTCCAAATACAACGACTACAGTCACAAGGCTCTGGCCAAACTAACTCGACTCGGGGACGCCCGACCGTCTCCATAAAATAACAGGCTACCCTCGGCATAAGCAAAAGAGCTTCGATCATGTTCATGTCCGCTCCAAACAATGAAAAGGCTTCAAAACAATTCATCCATAGAGAGAAACCTCCCGAGGTGCTCATTTACCATCACATAACGGCTCACAATCGAGGTTCTTATCAAACCGTCAAAGAGTCGGACGACCATAAAAACTTCAAAAAAGTCTTTAACGAGGGAAAAATATAGGCATATTAGAGGTCGTAACGACCCCATGCGTAAGAGCCTGAGAAGCCACCTTAAAAGAGCCTAAGGGCCAATTTAAGGTCATACCGGCCCAACACGTAAGAGCCTAAGCGACACCTTAAAAGAGCCTTAGGGCCAATTCAAAAACCTAAGGGTTGATGAGCTCAAGTCGAAACCCGACTCGAGGACTGAGCCCTAAACGGTTAACTAAAAGGTGCCTAAGGGCCAATGCGTAAGAGCCTACAGGCCAACCTAAAAATGCCTAAGGGAAAATGCGTAAGAGCTTACGGGCCAACCTAAACAAGCCTCAGGGTCGATTTATAAACCTAAGGGTTTTTACCTCGAAGTCCAATTCATTTGGCTAATCGTTGACAAAGGTCAAAATTCGAAAGGCAAGAAAGGCAAACATACACAAGTAAAGCAAAATTCATGAAAGGAGAAAACCGAAAGGTTTCTTTCTATATATATAAGAAATATTACAAGGCTTTATTTACAATGATCTCTAAGAGCCATACGCACAGAATCAGAAAGAAAAAGCCTGGTCTATTTTCCCTCGGGGACTGTGGCTCAGTCGACCTCTCCCTCATTGTCTTTGGAATCGGACACGAGAAACTTAGAGTCGTATTCATCTGTCTTGGCATGCTCTATCTCTTCCGAGCGATCAAAGCCTCTAACATGGATCTGCTCGAGGGTTTCCCTTTGGGATCTACATCAGGAATATTCATTACTCCTGCTCTCCGGATCAGAAGCCTCTCTCAACTTGGCCCGAGCATCAACAATGTCTTTTAAATAGACGGCCACTTTCTTATCGGCCTTAGCCTGAATCCCTTCAGCTTCAGCCTGGGCGTCCACGACCTCAGCCTTTATCTTCAAAAGGTCAGACTCGAGCCTTATAATCTTGCTCGCCTGCACCGAGTTGTTTGCTCGAGCATTCTAGAGTTTCACCTCGAGGGCGGAAGCCTTGGCCAAAGCATTCTTCTTGGCCACAACATGGGCATCTATCTGAGCCTTTAGCTCATCGCACTCATGATTGGCCTGGCCAACTTTACCCTAAAGGTGTTCCAAATCCTCCTACTTTCTCTACAACTGAGACATCAAAATATTGATCTCCGAAGATAGGAGAAAAAACATGCATCCCCTCAAAACAAAGATTACCTGTCTCTCGAGGTGGCCTTCGCAGTTCTGCCTTTGATTCATCTCGTATCAAAGATGTATCAACTCCTTAGCTCTTTTATCACATAGGATCCTGGGGGATTTCTCCCCGTCAAAGGCTCTTCGCAACCGAGCCTCGCAGCGAAGCAACTCGGACTTGAGCTTGTCAAAAGCCTATGAAAAAGAAGCTTCAGTTAGAAAATGAAAATGCGGAGCTAATAAAGTCTCAAAGATCATCGAAGCTTACCGAAAAACAGAACCGCTTAGCTTCCTCGAAGGCCGAGCGAGCATCTCCTGGTATGGCCTCTTCGTGCCCAGTTAAACCATCCCCAAAGGGCACAAAATCATTCGGGACTGCGCTCCCACCAGGTGGCCCTTGGCCCCGAACATCCCTCGAAGTAGCTTCGATGGGAGAAGAAAATGACGGCAGAAGACCCTTTTTCCTCGAAGTACCTTCGACGGGGGAAGAAGATGGTGGCAAGGGAGGAATCATTTTCCCAACGCTGGAGACCTCGGGCTTGACAGGCTCAGCTTCATCTCCTCTATGCCTCTGAGCAGACCTTGCCTTACTATGAAATTCCTCACCCACCGAGGACTCCTTCCGTTTATTATCATTCTTCGGCCCCGAAGCCAACGACCCCTCCTCCTCTCCAAGAGGACACGGTCTCATCTCGGAGAATTCTCCAATGCCTGCAGTGAAGAAGTTAATAGAAAGGAAAGTTTTTCCTAAAAGAAAGAATCTTACGGCACTCACCATGTTGTTTGGCCTCCCATCTACCCTTCGATAGGTCTCGCCACTTACGCTCATCATAAGTCAAGCAGGCCGCCAGTTTTCGAGTCAATCTGCCAAGACGGGAACCTTGTATGGCAACCATGGGGATGCTACAGGAAGGGAAAAAAGACGTCATTATGGAGTCCGACTCCACTATGAGCAAAATGATAAAAGCACAAGTTTACCACTTACGTGTGAAATTCGACTTCTCAGGAAATGGCAGAAACTCCACCGGGATAATATCGACAGTCCGCACCCAGACAAATCAACTCATCCCCCCTCGGTCCCCATCTTCTTCATCGCTGGTAATGAATGGTCTATTGGATCGACGTCGTAGAGTTATCAGGCCTCGGTAATGCAGGGGCCGATACAATCTGATGAGATGGCTGAGAGTGAACTCCAGCCCGGCCTTCTCCGCAAAAAACCTTATCATCAATACTATCCTCCAAAGCGATAGATGAATCTGTGCCAGGGTAACCCGATATCTTCTACAAAACTCGAGTACGACTCTATCGAGAGGGCCCAACATTAAGGGGTACATTTATACGTTCAAAATCCCCTATACATGAGCCATGATGTTCTCTTCTAAGCAGTACCACCGTCTCTCCCCATCCGCAGTCTCTCCTCACTGCCTAAAGATGTTTCTCTCCTATCGATGGGATGAACCTCGATGGATTCTCCCGATGGCCCTGAACATTAGGAGGTCTTTCTAACGTAAAGTCCCTCCCCGAGACAAAGCAGCTCGAGGTTTTCACACCTGATGTCGGCGGTGTACCACTGACCGGACAGGAAGCAAAGGCGGAACTCTTCTCTTCTTGGTGAACGGTTTTGGGTATATCATCCATTACTATGATGAACAAGAAAAAGGAGATGGCAACTTAGGCGAAGGCTTTGAATGAAAATAATGAAAGAACTGATGCGAGGAAGAAGAGCTCTATGAAAAGGATAATGTTTCAAAATAGCAAAGTCCTCAAATGGGAAGGAAGCGATTGCATATAAAGAGCAATCGGCGACTGTTCGCCTACTCTAAAGGCCAATTAGCTCTGGCCAGGCCATTACCACTTTTGGGGAAGTGTACCGGTGGGACGACCTTGGTCACTTCACGGTCATGTCATATGAATGACGATGTCATATGACGTTCGAGGGATCGAGACCCCCGCATCAATCAAGCCTCGAGATGGTACCTGATCTCGAGGATCTCTATTACAATAAGTGTGATCTCTAAAAGAGCTATCAACTTAACCTCGAGATGGTACCCGGTCTCGAGGATCTCTATTGCCACAAATATGAGATCTAAAAGAGCTATCAACCTAACCTCGAGATGGTACCTGATCTCGAGGATCTCTGTTACTATAACTATGGGCTCTAAGGAGCCATCGATATCAATCTAACCTCGAGATGGTATCCGATCTCGAGGATCTCTTTTATTATAATTGTAGGCTCTAAGGAGCTATCGCTATTAATCTAGCCTCGAGATGGTGTTCGATCTCGAGGATCTCTGTGACTACAAGTATGGGCTCTAAAAGAGCTACCGGGATCCATATATTAATCTAGCCCCAAGATGGTGCACGATCTCAAGGGTCTCTATTATTCCAGGTATGGGATCTAGATAGCCGACATCGAAATTCACAAGAGTATCTTTGCATTGAAAAATAAAAGACTTTAAACAAAAGAATCTTTTTGTATTCCCAAAAATGTATTTACAGAATATGTTTTTACAAAGCTCCCCCAAGGAGCCCAGACACAAATAGAAAGGAAAAAAGAAAGAAAAAATGACGAAGCAAGTCTATTCCTCGCCTTCGTTGCTATCTGAGTCGCTACCGGAGCTCTCATCTGAAAAAGTTGAAAGTTTCGATTTTTCTTCTAAGGCTCTGGCTTTCTAAATCTCGGTAGAAATATCGACACCTTTGGCGCTTTCTTCTTTGAGTGATTGCCTCCTAGCTGGAGAACGAGTGTGGCCAACGGCCCGAGCCAGTTTCAGCTCGGCCTTTTCAGATATCTCCCTAGCCCGATCATTAGCAGCAGCGGCATCTCTTTTGTACGAGGACACATATTCATCGGCCTCGGACTTGGCCACAGATAATGCAGTGACCTCCTCCTGAGCACTTCCAAGTAGATCCCGGGTCGAGGTCAGCCCTCCCCGTAAAAGGTCCCTCTCTGAGGCTACGACCTCATTGTGCTTTTTCAGCTTAAGGATCTCCATATCCTTGGTTGCATCCTCTTCCTGAAGTTGCCCCACCAGAGCATTCTTTCGCTCAATCTGCAAAACCATATTCAAGATAGTGAATACCAACTTATTAAAATAAGAAAATGAATTAGCAAGTGTAGTGTTACCTGCTTGGTGAAGCTGGTCCGTTCCTGATGCACTTCCTCCAAACTTGTCTGAAGCTCATTTAACTCCTTTTCCTTTCGGGCAGAGGAAGTCTTCAACTCTTTCAGCTCCGTGGTAAGCTTTTCAAGCTCCTCCTCACGGCAAGTAAGCTCATCATTTAACTTTGAGAAAGCTTGGTCATACAACTTCTTGACCTATAACATAAAGGGAGAGAGTTATATAAGCAGTAACGAAAACTTGAAGCACCGACAATATATCAAGAAGATCACTTACTTTTGAAGCCTCTCGGCCTGCTCGAGAGCGACGGAGGCATTGAGATCGGTCTCCTCCTCAACACCTTCAAAATAGTCTTTGAATGCGTCATCCTCTCTCCGAGAGATGCCCACACAAACAACGCCCCTATTATGGGCATCCCTTATCTCCCTTGGAGAAAATGAAGGGCCTGATTCAAAGCCGCCCATAGCATCGATATCTATCAGGGATTCGCTGGCACAGACTCTACCATGTCCTAATTGAGACTTGGGGACTGCGCCCGAACTCTCTTCGAAGGTCTCTTCTGCAGCATGATATGGGTCTGCATCGGCCATCTCCGGCTTGACAGCCTCTTGCCCAACATTACTTGGAGAATCACCGCTCCATATTACCCTTTGTACCAAAGGTCGGTCATCACCATCACCGTCTTCGTCTTCAGCATGAAGACTTTCCGCAACAGTCAAAGTTAAGACCGCGACATCGGTCGTAGGCTTGCGGACTTTGAGTTTCTTTGATTTCGGAGACTCGGTCGACGTCTCCTTCTTCCTCTTCTTACCCTTGTCGGGTTTTGAAGTTCCTTATTCACCAGGAGGAGGCGGTCTCATCGACACGCCTTCCCCGAGGCCTGCACATGCATGATATATCAAATTTGCCATCACAGAAGAATACTCACATGAAGTTTGGCAACGGCAGCAAAAAAGGCTTACCGTGGTTCTTGGCTTGCCACCGCGTTTTGGCCAAATCACGTTAAGCGCGCTTGTGGTATGGAAATGAGGAATCTAATTACTTTATACACCCCGGTAGGTCCTGGACCACGACGGGGAACCAAATGGTTGCTGCATAACCAAAGGAAAATCATTTCAAAAGAGGAAGAAAGAGCAGTAAAATGTGTTAAATGAAGTGATACTTACGCCTCATGTTCCATTCCTCCGGGAATGGCATCCTATATACAGGGATGATGTCCGAGGTTCTTACTCCGATGAACCGACTAATCCATCCCAGGTCTCTGTCTTCATCGATTCTTGCAAAGAATGTCTTCACAGACCGATGTTGTAGCTTAATTAAACCCCCTCAGAAGAGACGGGGGCTATACAACCTTATCAAGTGGTCGAGGGTGAAGGTCATCCCCTCGATCCGATTGGGGAAATATCAGAGCATGTAAACAATCCTCCAAAAGGAAGGGTAAATCTGATCGAGTGTCACTCGGTACTGGTGAAAAAAATCAAGAATCACCGGGTCTATCGATGAAGAAGAAAAATCCACAGGACCCAAGGTGAAAGGGTATGTGTATACGCTGAGGAAGCCAGCTATGTATGTTACTATGCTCTCCTCAGCTTTGGAGATTTCTATTAGTACTGCCTCCCCCAAGCGGCAGTCTGTTTTTACTCTCTCCACTTTGGATACTACACTGATATATTGTGACACGGGCTCGCATCAGCCAGGTTTGGAAGGAGGTTTATCCATGGAAAGATCAGAAATTGTATCAAAGTACCGGGGATGCATTGCTTGATGCTTGGTGGTGTTTTTATTTTGCCCTTTGACAGGCATGATGAAGAGGTGGTATCCTCTTTCTGAGGTACTGTTCTAGAAGTTTTTTCCATAACTATGACAAAGTTTTTAAGAAAAAAAAGATGAAGCAGCAGACACAGAGAGAAGATGACGGCTGAAAATGAAGAACTTAGCTCTAAAAACTTAAAGATGATTGTAAAGGTTTGAATGGAAAACAATTGGGGTACTTATAGAATCCGTTTGGGCAACGTTTGAGAAGTGGAAGAGTCGAACCAATAGAGGTTCGTGGGCTTCTCGATAGTCATGCTGACGTCGACCTCTATGTTGCATTTGAGTCACGTCATTTAATGCTCTGACGAGGATGATGTCATGATGGAAGTATCGAAGAGGTGAGAGTTCAAGACCATACGCCGAGCCTTCACATAAGAAATAAACCTGCTGGTAGAATTACTAAGAGTCCTACACTCTAATCGAGGAAACCCCGGCATGGCTAAGGTCACTATCTTAGCATGACAATCCAATATAACATGATACAGTGGTAGACAATCCATGCCCAAAATAACATCAAAGTCCACCATATAAAGAAGTAGGAGATCTACACTAGTCTCAAGACTCCTAATAGTAATCACACACGAGCGGTAGACACGATTTACAACAATAGAATCTCCCACAGGCGTGAACACATACACTAGAGCACTCGAGTAGAATAGAAACATCTTTATCGCAAACTGAAACAATACATGTGATGACAGTGTCAGATGACTCAGCTTTAAGTCTAGCCGAGAATGCATAAAAATAGGGCTAGGACCCACCACTGTGACCTCCGCCCCTCGGACGACCTCTAACTGGCTAGCCTCCACCTCTAACGGCCTGAACTCTACCTCTAACATCCTGAACTCCACATCTAATGGCATGACCTCCACCTCTAGAAGCTTGACCCCCGCCTCTAGCTGGCTGAGCAGGCCGTGAAGCAACCGGTGCGGGAATCATGAAATGAGAACCCTGTTGGTGCATGTCGCCCTATGAAATGGGGAAAAAAATCCAAAAGGTGCCTCGGATCTTCACAAGTACAATAAGCCCTCGGCTGTTGCGACTACTGACCCTAAAACTGGCCCTATCAACCTGGATAACCATTATGATGACTATGGATCGGAGGTGCACTAATAAGAGCTGATGGTGCCTTGTAAGCTGGCTGCTCGGGATGAGATACATAAGGACCACGGCTACCCAAAGCACCGTGACATGCCTGAAGCACTAACTAAAACGGCCTGGGAGGATGGCCTCTACCGAAAGTAGCCCTGCCTCCAGACAAGGCACCACTGAAACCACAGAAATGAGGAGGCCTCTTATCAGATACCGGCCCTCTCTCATGATCACGAACCATCTCGATCCTTCTAGAAATCTCTACGGCCCTAAAAAAGAAATATCATCTCCGGTCTCCTTGTCCTTCTGTAGCTTGATAGTGAAAGTGAGCTCATCAATGAATCTCCTCACTCTCTCCCTCTCAGTAGGGAGGAAGATAATGGTGTGGAGAGCTAGGTCCACTAATCAAGTCTCATACTAGGTAAGAGTCAAGATACCCTGCTGAAGGCGCTCAAACTGCCTACGGTAATCTTCTCTCAAAGTGAAAGGAATGAACTTCTCTATAAATAGTTGTGAAAACTGAACCTCGATAAGTGAAGGTAAACCAGATGGTCTAGTCAACACTTCATCTCTTCACCATCTCTTGGTAGAACTGATCATCTGAAAAACTACAAAGTCAGCCCCATTGGTCCTAATAATACCCTTGTTGTGCAACACCTCGTGGCAACGGTCCAATTAATCCTGAGGATCCTCAGAAGGTGCACCGCTGAAATCAACAGAAAAAATCTTGGTAAACTTATCCAGCCTCAACAAGGCCTTATAAGACATAGCAGGCCTATCCCCGACATGTGCCGCAACAACCGGCTAAATACCACAACTGGCTGGGCTGCTCAAGTTTTATATACGGGAGCCATCTTCTCTGGGGTGTGAGTCGCAGGAGTTTGTGCTCCTCCCCCAACCAGAGTGATGGCTAGTGACACCAGAAATGCACCGGTCTAGGCCACACTCTCCATAAGACCCACTAAGCGGACTAGAGTGTCCGGAAGCAGTAGAGTGGCTATGAATCCCTCCAAGACCTGAGCTGGTCCGACGGGTGTGATCTGAGATGTGACCTCCTCCTCATGATCAATCTAAGGCTCCACTACGAGTGCTGTTGCTCGAGCTCTAGGGTAAGCTCTACCTCTGGCTCGACCACGGCCTCAGCTTCTGCCCCTGGTAGTAGCTGCCATAGGGGGCTCCCGCTCCTGTCCGACTGCAGATGTAGAGCGTGTTCTCGCAATCTATGTGAGAACAAGAATAGGTAAGTACAAATAAGTATAGACGTCTCTATACCGATCCTCCAGACTCTACTAAGCTTTCTCATGACTCGTTAGACCTAGGCAACCTAGTGTTCTAATACCAACTTGTCAAAACTCGGAATCCTAACCTCGGGGTCGTGATGGCGCCAAACATCCACTTGCTAAGAAAACTTACGTGAGATAGTTAAAAATAGCCAACTTTAAAAGTTAAAAACACAATGCTAATATACGACGAGAAATAGAAACTCAATCTAACATTGTACTAATATAATTCACGTGATAATATTTACTCCCAAAAAAGTCGGAGTCACGAGTACATGAGAAACTAGAAGTCTACAAACGATGTCTGAACTAAATACAACTGTTTCGAAGGAAATGAACAATAAAATTGGGAAAAGAAAGGGGACTTCAAGGTCTTCAAACGCCAGCAGATCTACCTCGAGTATCCATAAGTAGTGATCTAAGCTGACGCAACTCACGCACCGCAGAGATCAATACTAGTATCGTCACAAGAAGTGGAGAAGCGTAATATGAGTACAACTGACCCAATGTACTCCATAAGTCTCGATCCTAAGCTCGACGAGGCTATGACAGGAGACCTACGTAAATAAACCAGTACATATATATATATATATATATATATATATATATAAAGAAACAATAAAAACAGAGAATCGTAACATACAAACTGCGAGGGTACATGCAAGAAGGGGGAAAATATAACAACTATGACATGTATGATATTACGAAGTAGCCAAGTAAATCACCAACCGGTAAATCAGTTAAATCAATGATATGAAAATGGCACGGCATCACCCTCCTGCTTTTACTCTCATCCTTACCACGTAATAATGAATAAAAGAGATGAATGACATGACATCACCCTTCGTGCTTTTACTCTCTTCCACACCATGTAATAATAAATAAATGAGATAAATTGCACGATATCACCTTTCGTGCTTTTACTCTCTTCCTCACCATGTAATAATGAATAAATGAGATAAATGGCATGGCACCCTTCGTGCTTTTACTCTCGTCCTCACCATGTAATAATTATAACGTAAATGCAATGGCACGACACCACCCTTCATACTTTCACTCTCTTCCCTACCATGTAAAAATTATGAATTTGAGTAATAAATAATGCGGAGAATATATTTAACATCAATTAAGACGCTAAGATACCAAACTACTTGCAGAAGCAAAAAGAGATTCGCATAAAGGAATTTTCACCGTTGGGATGGTGGTGTGAGAATGAAAAGCGATTTCCTGTTCTTTCCGCTATGGCTTGGGACGTGCTGAGTGTCAATTTCAACTGCTGCATCAGAGAGTGCATTTAACCAAGCAAGAAAATAACTAGGAGACACCCGTCACTCATCGGGAAGCAATGCTTTGGAAGTTTTAGTATGTTTCAGAGATTGGATTGGATCGGAACGAAGAAATTAAGGACGTGAAGATGATGATAGCCCAGAAGACGAGGAACATGGAGAAATATTAACACATGGTAACTCATCTGAATTTAACACTCCAGAAAAAGGCCAATCAGTTCATATTGATTATGAAGAACCTATTAAGGCAATGCAAAATCTTTGAATTTACTCTTTTTTTGTTAATTTACTTGTCAAATGTAAACCTTTCAATTTGTAAGTTTGAATTTTGAAATAAATGTGGCACTTGCAATTTATAAGTGCAATTTATTCCCGTCTTCATTGTATTCTTTATATTTTTACTTTATATTAATATAAATTATAATAGTTATACAAAAAAAAAATTAACGTTAACCCGGCCCGGCCCGACCCCTTTGACCCGTAACCCTTACGGTTCATTTTTTATCGGGTAAACCCGGACCCGTTAAACCTGGTAAGCCCCAACCCGTGACCGGGCCGGTTCAAAACCCGGACGGTTCCATTTTTTTCCTACCCAGTCCGGCCCGGCCCACCGTTTAACACCCTTAGTGGGAATGGATTCTCGAACCGTAGTCGAGTGAGCTTTTACTCGAGCTCAAAACAGTGGAATCCTTAGATTCGAATTGAGTGAGAACGTGTTCTCGAACTCTAAAATGTAATAGCCCTTAGGCTCTTTCATTGGGGCAATATGGCATTAAACGATGGCTTTTTTCCCTTTTTTCGACTTAAAGACTTCAAGAATTTTGTTGTGCTTTAACATGAACTTTTTACTCATTGGGTTTTCCGAAGGGTTTAATATTGATTGAAACCCTTTTCTTTTTGTGCCTTAACATAAATTTGTATTTAAATAATTCGATACCTCTTAAGGTTTTTCGAAGGCTGATTTTATCGAAGCCCTTTTATTATTTTGCCGAGGGTAGCCTTTTTTAATCAGTTTTAAAAAAAAATCGAAGACCTGATTTCATTGCAATATTCGGACGTCTCCGAGCCGTGTTAATTTGGCCCTTGCCTTTGGGTTTTATCTTGGGCTTATTTTCCAATAACACTTCGAACTTGTTTGAAGTGTTAGTCCACGAGAATGGTGGTCGTGGCCTATAATCGAGGGTTTCTTCATTGAGGTCTTACGGTTTCGAAGTTAGATAGTTCGAACATGTTTATTTTCGATGGCAGACCTTGAATATGGGCTGATCCCGAAAACGTCCGGGTCGAAATATGGCTTTCAAATTAAGTTCCGAATTAGTGGATGCTGCCAAAGGGAGTGGCGATGCCATACGCAAAAAGGAAGAGACTCATAGAATGGCAGAGGCAAATAGAGCTTTTGCACATTTTCGTTAATCCATGAACAGGATCTATACATCTCGATCGGAAAAGAATCAAGAGAAAAAGAAAGAATCGGAATTGATCGATAGATTTCTCGAAACAAACGAAAAGGAAAGGAAAGATGAAACATAAATCATGGATCAACTAAGCCCTCTCGGGGACTTTCTTAAAGAGGAACCTCATGTAAATACCATGGAATAAGGTTTGATCCTATTCATGGNTGTAGTTGCGTTCAGCCCTTGAGCCATTTTCCACAAAAATCATGAGTACGGAACTTGTAAAGTAGAAAATTTCATTAAGGCACAAGACATATGGTAAGGAAAAATACTTCTTTGAATAATTCATACATGCGTACATATTTTGTCGTTAGGGCTCGAACAATCTATATGGACACGGTTCATTCGACCGTTTGGCCCACTACAAAGTTTTCCTACCGAGGCCTAGTCGACGTGAAGTATTTTCCTTGAAAATATAACATCTGAGGGTGATTCCCCCCAGTATTCAAGGTTGATTGTAAAGAAACCTCGGATACTCTAAGTCAGCACGAACGTTGGTTTCCTCGTTAAAAACCTTACCAGAAAAACCCATTTGGGATAAAAATCGGTCGAAGAGAAAAAGAGTGCAACACCTGCATTAGGTCCTAATATGATTCTGCTTGATGATAACTTTGATACCTTTGCTCGGGCACCTGAAAATAAGTTAGTGTAAAATATAAATGAAAAAGGAGAAGGTCATACCTTAACAATAATATCTCTTGAGGAGTGAGATGTTCCAATTATTTTGTAACTGCTCTCCATTTATCGTGCCCAGTTTGTAACATCCATTTTCGAAGATATCGAAGACTTGATAGGGTCCTTCAAAATTTGGACCGATTTTCCCTTTATTAGGATCTCGAGTGTTGATGGTGACTTTCCTCATAACTAAGTCCCCAATTCTGAAGTGGCGAAGGTTGGTTCTCCGATTATAATATCTCTCGATGCGTTGTTTTTGCGCAGCCATCCGAACGATGGCGGCTTCTTATTTTTCATCCAATAGTTCGAGGGTAGTATTCATAGCCTCGTGATTTGATTCTTTTGTTGTGTGTCGAAATCTGGCACTGGATTCCCCGACCTCGACTGGAATCAAGGCTTCAGAGTCGTATACTAAGGAAAATGGGATTGCCCCCGTACTGGACTTCGATGTGGTTCGATATGCCCAAAGGACTTCAGAGAGGATTTCACTCCATTTTCCTTTGGCGTCATTCGACCTTTTCTTCAGATTTTGAATGATGGTTTTGTTCGTTGATTCGAACTATCTGTTTGCGCTTGTATGATACAGTGTTGATAAAATCCTTTTTATTTTATGATCTTCGAGAAACTTTGTCACCTTGGTGTCGATGAATTACTTTCCGTTGTCGCATACAATTTCAGCAGTTATCCTTAATCGGCATATGCTGTGATCCCAGATGAAGTCTATAACTTCTTTTTCTCTGACTTTCTCGAAGTCGTGTGCATCAACTCACTTAGGAAAATAGTCAGTCA
Source organism: Nicotiana undulata (assembly GCA_005239495.1). Lineage (NCBI taxonomy): Eukaryota > Viridiplantae > Streptophyta > Magnoliopsida > Solanales > Solanaceae > Nicotiana > Nicotiana undulata. The sequence goes on from ML297356.1 coordinate 20,409, forward strand.
TAAACAAAATGAATTTAGCTTTACCTGGGGCCGATGGAAGAGGGCCAACGATATCCATATCCTATTTCATAAATTGCCATGGGGATAGGACCGAATGAAGTTGTTCTCCGGGCTGGTGGATCATTGGTGCATACTATTGACACTTATCACATTTTCGAACAAACTCCTTAGTGTCCTTTTCCATGCTATCCCAATAATATCCCACTCTGATGATTTTGTGAACTAGTGATTCGGCATCGGAGTGGTTCCCACAAGTACCTTTGTGAACTTCTCGTAGGACATAATCAGTGTCCCTTGGACCCAAGCATACTGCTAACGGTTCGTCGAACGTCCTCCTCTACAATGTTCCATCCTCAGCTAGTGTGAATCAATCAATTTTTGTTCGTAGAGCCCTTAATTCTTTAGGGTCCGATGGGAGCTTTCTGTTTTTCAAATACTCGATATATTTATTCCTCCAATCCCAAGTTAATCTTGTGGAGTTTATCCCAGTGTGCCTTCTTCAATTATGGATCTTGAGAGTTGAACGATAGTCCCCGAGCTGATTTCGCCGTCCTCGACTGACGATCCCAAATTTGCAAGGGCATCAGCTTCACTATTCTTCTCTCGAGGTACATGCTACAAAATCCATTCTTTAAAACGGTGTAAAGTTACCTGCAGCTTGTCCAAATACATTTGCATTCTATCCTTTCGAACCTCGAAGGTTTTTTTCACTTTGTTTACTACCAGCAGGGAGTCGCACTTGGCTTCGATGACTTCCGCCTCATTGTTAGTCAACTTAGAAGTTTTGATGGATTGTCTAATAGCATTGCCCGTGGGCGGCTTCAAAATGATTCCTACCCGGTCCCCTTCACATTCAAAGTGACGTCTGTAAAAAGGGTCCACACCCCCGATGATATACCCGATTTCAACAGAAGTTCCTTTTCAACTTCGAGTACGAGGGTTGGCGTGAAGTCGGCCACGAAGTCTGTCAAAATTTGAGACTTGATGGCCGTTTGGGATTGATTTCTATATCGTACCCACTGAGTTCGACGACCCATTTGGCCATAGTTCGGTCTTATGTAAAACATTACGAAGTGGTTAAGTGGTTAATACACATATTGGGTGACATTGAAAATATGGTTTTAGCTTCCTAGAGGCACTTATTAGAGCAAGTGCCAATTTCTCTTAGTGTGGATATCTAGTTTCTGCTTCTCATAGAGTTCGACTTACATAATACATAGGAAATTGTGTATCTTGCTCTTCTCGAACTAGGAAACCACTTACCGCGATTTCCGAGACAACCAAGTATAAGTATAGCCTTTCATCTGGCTTTGGAGTATGAAGCAACGGTGGGCTCGAGAGATATCGTTTCAATTCTTTTAACCCCTACTGGCATTCCGGGGTCCAGGCGAAATCGTTCTTCTTTTTGAGTTGTGAGAAGAACCTATGGCTCCGATTTGACGATCTCGAGATGAATCAACCTAAAGCAGCTATCCATCCTGTCAGCCTTTGTACGCCTTTAACGCTATCCCCGACAGTGATGTCTTTGATAGTCTTGATTTTATTGGGGTTGATCTCGATCCCCCGATTTGACACCATGGAGCCAAGGAAATTCCCCGATCCGACCCTGAAAGCACATTTCTCGGGGTTGAGCTTCATATTGTATTTTCTATATATCTTTATTGTTTCCTGAAAATGTGCCAAATGGTCCTCTGTGCGCAGGGAATTAACTAGCATATCATCAATATATACTTCCATTGACTTACCTATTTGTTCTTCGAATATTTTATTTACTAGGCGTTGGTAAGTAGCTCCTGAATTTTTTAGCCCAAAAAGCATTATCTTATAGACATATTTTCCATACTTGGTAATGAATGAAGTATTTTCTTGGTCTTCGGGGTTCATTTGAATTTGATTGTACCCGGAATAGGCATCAAGAAAACTAAGGATCTCGTAGCCGGCCATGGCATCGATCATGCGATCGATGTTAGGTAAAGTAAAAGAATCTTTCAAGCATGCCTTGTTCAAATCCTTATAATCTACACATATCCGACATTTGTTCCCTTATTTAGGGACTACGACTACATTGGCTAACCATTCGGGATGTTTTACCTCCCAAATGGATCCTATTTTGAGAAGCTTAGTTACCTCGTCCTTGATGAATGCATGTTTTACCTCGGGATGGGGCCTTCTCTTTTGTTTCATTGGCGTGAACTTTGGGTCCAGACTCAATTGATGCGTTGCTATCTCTGGCGGGATCCCTGTCATGTCTAAGTGGTACCAAGAAAAAACAATCCATGTTATCAATAAGAAATTTAATAAGTTTTTTCCTAAGTTCGGGGGTTAACCCTGTTCCCAGGTATACCTTTCGCTCGGGCAGATACTCGATCAATATAACATGTTCCAGTTCTTCGATTGTTGACTTTGTGGCGCTGGAATATTTGGGAACAACGAAAGTTTGAGGAGTCCAGTAATCTTCATCTTCTTCTTCCTCTATTTCCTACTTCCCCGATTCAGTCGAGGCTGGTGGTTGTGATTTCTATTTGGCTTCTTGTTTCCCTTTGATGTCCGAACCTTTCGATGTTGATAGCGCCGATATCGGTATTACCTCATTAACTGCGAACATTTCCTTTGCAGCATACTGCTCCCCATATACTGTTTTCACCATGTCCGGCGTAGGGAATTTAATCATTTGGTGGAGAGTCGAAGGGACTGCCCTCATATTGTGAATCTAGGGCCTCCGAGTAGGGCGTTGTACCTCATGTCGCCCTCGATTACGTGGAACTTGGTATCCTGGATAGTTCCAGCCACGTTCACTGGTAGGATGATCTCTCCTTTAGTTGTTTCGCTGGCCATAATTAAATCGTTCAAGACCCGAGCTGCGAGCACTATTTGATCTTGTAGGCCGAGCTGCTCCACGACCCTTGATCGGGTGATATTTGCCGAGCTACCTGGACCCACTAAAACACGTTTAACTTGAACTTTATTTAATAAGATAGACATTACCAGAGTGTCGTTATGAGGTTGAGAAATTCCTTCTGATTCCTTGTCGTTGAATGATACGGTGCCTTTTGGCTCATAATCTCGGGTCTGTTTTTCCCTAGTAATTGATACCTTAGTGCATTTGAACACGAGTCCTTGCGGAATATCGACCCCGCCGATGATCATATGGATTACATGTTGTGGCTCCTCCTGTTCATTTTTCCTATTGGCGTCCCTTTCTCTGAAATGATTCTTGGCTCGAACACTTAGGAACTCTCGAAGGTAGTCCTCGTTGAATAGACGGGCTACCTCCTCTCTTAGTTGCCTGCAATCCTCGGTCCTGTGGCCATGCGTGCCATGATACTTACAAATCAAATGGGATTTCTTTGGGAAGGATCGGTATGTATGGGCCTGGGCCATCTTGTTGTCTTTGATTCTTCCAATTGTCGATACAATGCCTGACGCGTCGACATTAAAATTATACTCTGACAACCGAGGTGCCTCTAAAGGATCGGCATACTTATCAAACCACTTTTTCTCATAAGTCCTCGAGAATTCTGTCCTCGATCACTTCTCCGATCATTTCGGGCGGAATTGCGTCCTGGGCCGCCGTTCCTGCTATCTGCGATGTATGGTTGATATCAGTCTTTGTTCGACCGAGGCTCCCTATAGACGTCCCTCTGATTTTTGGTTGCGAACCTGTTCAGATATATTGACCCAGAAGGAGTTCCTAATTGGTCATCTTCGACCCTGATCTTCGATTGGTACCGATTATGTACATCGGCCCAGGTCACCGCAGGGTATTCAATCAAATTTTGTTTTAGTTGACGTGATGCTATCGAACTTTGTTCATTAAACTCCTGAGTGAAAGCTTGAACGACCCAATCATCTGTGACCGGTGGCAACTCCATGCGTTCTATTTGAAATCGGGACACGAACTCCCTCAGCATTTCATTATCCTTCTGTTTTACTTTGAAAAGGTCTGATTTCCTTGTCGCAACCTTTATTGCCCCGGCATGCGCCTTTACAAAAGAGTCTGCTAACATGGAAAATGAGTCAATGGAAATTTGGCGGTAGATTGTGGTACCAAATCATTGCCCCTTCGATAGCTTCTCTCCGAACTTCTTCAATAAAACATATTCGATCTCATCATCTTCCAAATCGTTACCTTTGATGGTGCATGTGTAGGAGGTGACATGTTCGTTGGGATCAGTGGTCCCATTGTACTTAGGTATATCCGGCATGCGAAACTTATTTGGAATGGGTTTTGGAGCCGCACTTGGAGGAAACAGCTTCTGTAAAAAATTCTTTGAATCCATCCCTTTCAAAATTAGCGGTGTCTTTGGTATCTGATCAACTCGGGAGTTATATGTTTCCACTTTCTTATCATTAGGTTCAATTGTCTTCTCTCCCGACTCAATTCTTTTGGTGAGTTCCTCGATCATTTTCATTATTGCAGGATTGGTCCCCGATTCATTATTATTCGACCTCTCTAGTACTGGCTCGGTACAGCGGGTGGCTTCCGGTTCGACCCCACTCCGGGTTCTATGTTGGTTTTGCAGCTGTGCAATAGCAACTTGCTGAGCCTATAACATCTCGAATATTACTTGGAGACTGACTCCTCCATCTCCCCTACCCCCTGTGCGCCTTGGCCACCAGATCGGCCTTTTTCTGCGTACACTCCATTCGGGGTTTGCGCCTATATTTGCGTTCAAAGCAATGTGTGAACTGACGTCGACTGGGTTGGCAACTGGTGCTCCCCCGAGATCAGCTTGTGGCACCTCGACCCCTGGAACAATTCCATTGTCGTTCTCCCCGTGAAATCCGAGGTCATTGTCACCATGTAAGGATGCGTTTTGTGAGTTTGACATGTTTTAACCTGAAAGCAAAGATACTTGACAAGAACAAGCGTAAAATAGTGTGTGTTATCGGAATCAATATTGAATAATCACTATTATCTTTAGCCCCACGGTGGGCACCAAACTGTTTACCCTGAAATTCGGATAATAATTAAACTTATATTGTGGTTTAAGGATATGTGATTTCGTCCAATACCAATTGATAAATAAGAAAATAAACGGACGAATTAGACAGTATAAATAAATCAAACCAGTGTATAAATAAAGTCTCGACCTCGAATTGGAATAACCTCGAGGTGATATTGTAAGAACAATAAAACAACTCTGAAAAATAGTAAGTAGAGCAATAAGCAAGAAAGAAATGGTTGTGTATATTTTTCTCAGTGAACAATGATGGTTACAAGAAAATGCAATTCCTCTTTATATAGTAGAGGAGGCCTAATTATTAAAGAACACTTCTAATCATAGTAGAAGATCGTATTAACAGCTGATTAACCGCTATAGATTTGATTCATTCCGAGATTCACGCCACGATTCTCGACCAATCGCGGATATCTCGCCCTTTCCGTTATAAGCTATGCCGATATTACTCAGAGTTTTTCTCTTTCCGGCCTTGATTGATATTGACCTTGGCCTGGAAGGAGGCTTCGATCTCGGATTCGACGTCCTAGCTCTTCGACGTAACATTCTTTTTTCGACCAAAATAGAAAAATCGGATAGCCCCGATTTCTACCGTATATAGTGCCATTGAATATCAAATGCCAAATAGTTAAAGAAAAAAAGAATATGTTCTGGCTTTTGGCAGTGTACCCACGTATGGTAGTAGGAGTATACTTTTTTTTTTTCTTTTTTCTCCAAGGCTAACAACTAGATATTATTTTAGTTTTCTCTGCTTAGTCTTTTTCTGATTTGAGATTTCTATTTGATATTTAGAGTGAATCTGCACAAGTTGACACCTATATATGACAACGTTACCTCACAACTAATTTCATCGTTTTCTTAGCATGACGTGGGTGTTAAGTTCATTAATAATTTCTACTATATATCATGCATAAATGGATGTTACCAAAAGAAAATGTCCCATTATTAATTACTATATTTCCACTTAATTCTCCATAAAGTTAGAATAATTGAGATCTAGAGTGCCAAATGACGTCACATTTCTACCTTCAATTTCAAAGCTGGGTTTGATGTAAAGGCTTCTATAGGAAGAAATATATAGTAGGGAAATATATAGGAAGAAAGGAAGAATTGCATAAAAAAAGTTGTATGTTGTGCATGCGCACGTCATGTCTATGGAAATTGCCGTTGTGGCAGATATTATTGGATGTTGCATATATGTATAGTCTATGTTTGTCCAAATCATATAGTGATGTACAGATAAACCTGGATTTATAATTTCTTTATCTTCCAAATGGCATGGGTTACTAAAAAAGAAAAAATGCAGCGCTAGATTTTCTCACATCCTTTTTCACTTATGTTTGTAACTAGTTAATCGTGATTTTCTTTTACTAGCAACAATAAGCATTCGACTTAATGTATGCATATTTTGGTGTATATTCCTCATATTGTGCTCATGTGCCGTAAATTTCGGATGTATAATATAATGATTTGTGCTAGTTTGTGGTATGTCTATGTGTAAGAATCATTCGGATGCGATTTGGGACGAAAGTGCACGAATTGGAACGAAAATGGGAAGAAAAGGCGCAATGTCTCAATTGAGCACCAAAGGCAGCGTGGGATGCTACATGTGACGCACAAAACAGAATGCTCAAAAGTTGAGCGCCAGGGCCCACGCCGGCATGGACGCTCAAAACGTGAACATGTGCTATTTCGATCGGGACTCGGTTATTTCGACCCCAAGATGCCCCAACTCATATAAAAGCCAACTTAAACCTATTTTGAAAAGGAGGACAATGGCTTTGAGAGAGAAACAAAAGTACGAAACAATCGGGAGCACGGAATTGAACGACTATTCCATTCTTCTTCTAGTATCATTGATTTTATGTTTGAAAACCTTATTTTCGATAATTGTATGAACATAAGTGGCTTAGAAGTTTAAAGTGACGATCTTGATTTTATCATATTGGGTTGTTTATTTAATTCTGCTCTTAATTATTTTGCTGAGTAACTAACACTGAAATACTATCTACCAATTTAGAGTTGAACTCAAAAATGAAAATTCTAGATTGCGTATAGAATTAAATAGAATAAGTTGTTGAACCCGGGCATCGGGGAACGGATTCGCAATTAGGATAAAATATATCTAATTACCTTGCTTGGTTGAAATACAGGAAGTGTAAATGCATTCTTGTTAATCTTAATTCCATAGACGTATAAGCATTAAGTTAGCTTGAATATGCGAGTAAGAACTCGACAAATTCTTATGAGTAACATCAACCATGTCAATCAACAATCCAGATAAATCAATTAGCCATTTTAACCCAAGAACGCAACAAGATTGTTAGCTAGCCTATGACCCTGGAATACTCTCTCCTACTGATTTTTATTCGAAATCGCTTAAGTGTTGTGGTTGATTTCTAGTTATTTCATTGCTTGATAGTCTCTTAGGTAGTAAATTAGTCACTTACCCATTTTGTGAGAAATCTCTTGAATCGATAAGTTATTTGTGTTTGAATCAGCCAAAAGTTAATTATAAGTCTCCGTGGGAATGATACTCTACTCACTACTCTATTACTTGACGACCACGTATATTTGCATGAGTGTGTTTGGTCGTAACAAGTTTTTGGCGCCGTTGCCGGGGACTTAGAAATTAGCTACTTGTCTGAGTTAAGCTTTTATTAGTTATTTGTTCAAGTTTTAATTTTCAGTTTGCCTTGTTTGTGTTAACGTAGGCTCTTCATTCACATTTTCCTGAAAATTACGGGCACTTACAATTATCCGAACTTTTCCAGGGACTTGTTGACACTGTTTCCATTTTCACTGCTTGGGGAAGCTAAGGAAAGGTTGCAAAAGGAGCCCGCAAACTCGATCCACACTTGGGATAATCTAGCAAGGAAATTCTTAATCATGTTTTTCTCCCACTAAGAAGACAAAGTAGCTGAAAAGCCAGATTCTTGGGTTCCAACAACGAGATGGTGAGACACTTCATACAAGAAGCTACTCAGAGAGTGCCACATCATTGTCAGATTGATGAGGTGTTGGGAAACACTTTTTTTTTATAGGTTAGACGAGACATCAAAGATGAATCTTGAATCAGCTTGCAGGAGTAGTTGCATGGCGAGGCCGTATAGTGAAATCCAACTCACGCTAAACAACTTCACTGCTAATGATCATAATTGTCAAGGAGATAGAGAATCACGAAGAGAAATTAAACAGAAAGCAGTCCGGGTAATTGAGCTCGATGACTTCTCAACCATGAGAGAAAATATAGCAAAATCGGCAAATTAGATGAATAAAATGACAATGCACCAAACACAACAGATACAACATGTACAACAAATGTCGACTTGCTGCGAATTATGTGGTGACAGTCACACGAGTGACATGTTCCCCATGAATCCCAAATCTATCTACTATGTGGGGCAACAGAGCAGAGGTCTGATAAATCAACATGCACAATATGGGAACACTTACAATCTAAATTGGAAGAATCATCCTAACTTCTCTTGGGGTGGAAATTAGCCGACTCAGAATCATTATAGGCCCCAAGGAAATTTTAATCAACCTCATAAAGCCACCCCAGCAAATAGAAGAGGTACGAATGACTTGCTGAAGAAGTTGTTGCTAGAAAATCAACAACTCAATACCGATTTCAGAAATCTTGAGAGACAAATGGGGTAATTGGCGTCAAATCAAAATACTAGGCCTGCAGGCGCTCTTCCCGGTGATACAGAGAAAAACCCTTAAGTTAATGCGGTTACACTCAGAAATGGGAGGGAATTAAAAGAAATGCCAAAGAAGAGAAAGGACAAGCCTATACCTGAGGGGGAGTTGATTCCTAAAGTAACACATGAGTCAAAGAAAGATGACGCAAGTTCAGAGCCAGTGAATGCTGCAAGGCCACCACCACCTTTCCCCCAAAGATTGCAGAAGAAGAATGATGATTGCATGTTCAACAAATTTCTCCCTATGTTGAGCCATGTTCAATTGAATATTCCATTGGTGGATGTACTTTGCAAAATTCCAAAGTATGCTAAGTACATCAAAGCTATAATGGCTCATAAGAGGAGACTCACTGAATTGAAGATAGTAGCACTTATCGAGGAGTGCACTTCAAGGGTCCAAAACAAGCTTCCTCAAAAGCTTAAGGATCCTGGCAGCTTCACCATCCATGTGTGGATTGGTAATATCGATGTGGGTCGTGCTCTTTATGATTTGGGGGCGAGCATAAATCTGATGCCCTTGTCCTTATTCAAGCAATTGGGTGTGGGAGCTCCAAGACCAACCACTGTGTTATTGGAACTAGCAGACAGATCCATAGCCTACCCTGAAGATGTGTTGCTGCAAATTGGGAAATTCATCTTCCCAGTGGACTTCATTATCCTAGATTATGCGACTGATGAAAAAGTTCCAATCATATTGGGACGACCTCTCTTGGCTACAGGTGATGCGGTTATTAAAGTGAGAGGAAAGAATGATTATGAGGGTGGACAACGAGGAATCAGTTTTTAATGTCTACAAGGCAATCCAACTTCCCCACCATTATGAGTTGCTCTCTATGATATCTGTTGTGGAGGTGGATGAGTAACTTATCGACACGAGTGTATATCTAGACGATTCTCTAGATAAAGAACTCATGTTGTTTGATTTCTTGGAGATTGATGACGAGGTTGAGGAGATTATGCATATACTAGATGCATCATGTGCTTACATATAGGGAGTAAACTCCTTTGAGCCCATAAATAGCCCAAGTGGGCCTCCTCCAAAGCCATATATTGAAGAAGCTCCAAAATTTAAACTTAAACACTTGCCCCATCACCTTCAATACGCTTATTTGGGTAGTTCTGACACTTTACCTGTTATTGTTTCTTCTGACTTGTCTAAATTGCAGGAAGATAAGCCATTGAGAGTGCTACGTGTGCACAAGCGAGCAATTGGGTGGACGATGTATGACATTAGAGGCATTAGTACAGCTTTCTGCATGCATAAAACCCTCATGGAGGAAGGGAACAACCCAAATATAGAGCAACAACGCCGCCTAAACCCAATCATAAAAGAGATGGTAAGAGAAGAAGTGTCTAAGTGGCTTGACACATGTGCTGTATTTCCAATCTCTGATAGCAAATGGGTAAGCCCCGTCCAATGTGTGCCTAAGAAGGGAGGATGATTGTAGTGGTTAATGAAAATAATAACCTGATTCCCACAAGAACTGTGACTGGGTGGGGAATTTGCATACATTATAGAAAATTAAACAATGCCACCCGAAAGGACCACTTTTCCTTCCCCTTTATTGATTAAATGCTTGATAGATTAGGCGGGCAAGAATACTACTGTTTCCTAGATGGCTATTCGGGGTATAATCAAATTTCTATAGCCCTAGAGGACCAAGAGAAAACTACATTAACATGTTCCTATGGCACATATGCATTTAAGAGAATGCCTTTTAGTCTCTGTAATGCACCTGCAACTTTTAAAAGGTGTATGATGGCTATTTTACTAACATGGTTGTAAGATTTGTGGAAGTGTTCATGGATGGATGTTCCGTGTTTGGTGTTCTTTTGATAATTGTTTAATGAACCTTGATAAAGTGCTTGCTAAGTGTGAAGAGACAAACTTGGTGCTAAATTGGAAGTGTCATTTCATGGTACAAGAAGGTATAGTCTTGGGGAATAAAGTGTCCAAAAATGGTTTGCCGGTGGACAAAGAAAATGTGCAGGCGACTGAAAATTTTCCCCCATCGACGTCCGTAAAGGGCATTCGTAGTTACTTGGGCCATGCAAGTTTTTATTGTCGTTTCATTAAAGATTTTTCAAAAAAGCTTCTTGAGAAAGATATCCCCTTCAAGTTTGATGATGCCTGTCTGAAAGCATTTGAGGAGCTGAAGGGAAGATTGGTGACTGCGCCAATTATCATTGCCCTGGATTGGGTGTAGATTTTTGAGTTAATGTGTGATGCGAGTGACATAACAATCAGAGCTTTTCTGGGGCAGAGGAAGGAGAAAATCTTTCACTCAATTTATTACGCGCGCAAAACTCTGAATCCAGCCCAAATAAACTACAATGTTACTGAAAAAGAGTTGCTTGTAGTGGTGCGGGCATTTGACAAGCTCAGATCCTATCTAGTGGGAACCAAAGTCACCATTTATACAGATCACTCAGCTATAAGGTACTTGTTTTAAAATAGAGATGCCAAGCCGAGACTAATTCGATGGGTTCTCCTCTTGCAAGAATTCGACTTGGAGATTCGAGATCGAAAAGGAACATGGAATCAAGTGGCTAATCACTTGTCCATATTAGAAAATCAGAACCATTTTGCTGAGGGAGGTTTGATTAAGGAGACATTCCCGGATGAGTAGTTATGGGTAATCACCTCAAGTGAAGCCCCGTGGTATGCAGACTACGTGAATTTTATTGCAAGTGGGGTGACACCACCAGAATTAAAACCCGAAAATAGAAGAATGTTTCTCCATGATGTAAGGCTCTACATGTGGGATGAGCCATTCCTTTATAAGCAGTGCGCAGATCAGTTGGTACGAAGGTGTGTCCATGAGGAGGAGATGAATGCATTATTGCATGCATGTCATGATTCTCCATATGGAGGTCATCACGGTGGGGATAAAACCACCCAAAAGTTCTACAATCGGGTTTCTATTAGCCAAAATTGTTTAAGGATGCATACGCCTTTGTTAAAAAGTGTGATGGATTCCAAAGAACCGGAACAATCACGAAAAAGCACGCTATGCCTTTGCAAAATATTCTGGCAGTAGAGCTCTTTGATGTTTGGGGGATTGATTTCATGGGAACATTCCCATACTCTAATGGTCATAGGTACATTTTGGTGGCGTTCGACTATGTGTCTAAATGGGTAGAGGCCATTGCTCTTCCTACGATGACGCAAAGGTAGTGGTAAACTCTGTAAAGAAGCACATCTTCACACGCTTTAGGACTCCAAGAGTGTTGATAAGAGACGGAGGAACTCACTTCTATAACAAATTATTGAATAATATTCTAGCAAAGTATGGAGTTAAGCACAAGGTTTCCACCACCTATCACCCCCAAACGAGTGGTCAAGTGGAGGTGTCAAACAGAAAGGCGAAGCATATTCTAGAGAAAAAAGTAAGTGGAAATAGGAAGGACTGAGCCGAAAAGCTAGACGATGCATTATGGTCATATCGAACTACATACAAGACCCCCATTGGTACTTCTGCGTATAAGTTGGTTTATGGGAAGGCATGCCACTTGCCCCTCGAGCTTGAACACAAAGCCTATTGAGCGATTAAAAAGATAAATATGGACATGGACTTAGCCGGCGAGAAGAGGTTATTACAACTCAACGATCTTGATGAGTTTCGATTGCATGCGTACAAAAATGCCAAATTGTATAAAGAGAAGACCAAGAGGTGGCATAACAATCACATCAATTATCGCGAGTTTGAGCCAGGTCAAGAAGTTCTCTTGTTTAATTGGATGTTGAAGCTTTTCCCCGGAAAGCTTACGTCCAGATGGGTAGGTCCTTTCATTGTGGTAAGTGTGAGGCCTCGTGGAGTGTTGGAATTGCGAGATACGAGCTCAAGTGATTCCTTCTTGGTAAATGAGAATAGAGTAAAACATTATTGGGGTGGTGACATTGCACGTCACAAGACCTCGGTGGCCTTGGCTGATGCTTGAAAACGTGTTGAGTGACGTTAAATTAGGTGCTTGTTGGGAGGCAACCCAATTTTTAATGCTTTCATAGTTTACCTTTTTGTTGAGGTAGTGGAGGAACCAACGACATTTCTAGACATTACATCCTTGTTGGAGTCCACATCAAAGTTGAGTCAGGGTGCGAGGAATGAGAGGGATGAAAACTTCAACAGGTATCTTTATAATTCCCTCAATGTGATAATGCGCAGGTTAGGGGTCTCGGAATGAGGAGCGCATGCATTTGCGCAATGATCTCAACAGTTCTTCCAAGGAGATGTTTCCGGTGTCTTTCATAGTCTCTGTTGTTATCTCTGATTTAGTTTTCGAACGATTTGTCTTGCTATCACTTGTTGTCAGGGCTCCCTTCACTTTCTTTAGCTGAGGGTCATTCGGAAACAGTCTCTCTACCCTTCCAGGGTAGGGGTAAGGCTGCGTACATCCTACCCTCCCCAGATCCCACATGGCGGGAATATACCGGGTTGTTGTTGTTGTTGTTGTTGTTATGTAATTGCAACACGTACTTAAATTTCTAATTTTGTTATAAGTGATTACATTATGTATCACATGGTGAGTTCATAGATCTTAATAGTTCTCGCTATTTAACAGTCAATTAAAACACTCTTAATTTGATTACTCTTAGTAATCACTGTGATACCGGTGTGATATATATCAATCGCTATGAGTACTGAACACTTGCAACAAACTTATCAAAGATATATAATTAAGCATTGACAACAGAACTAACTATGTCTAGATTCACTACAAGCAATCAAATTAACAACCGCACCGATTAGTGGTGAAAGCAAGAATTTATTCAATGGTATTCAAATTTAAAAAAAGTGAAAAATATCACCCGACAAAAAGTGTTTAATATATTTACCGTTAAAACTTAATATTTTATCTATATACACACAATGTAATTTTTTGACAAAGGGTAGTCAACAATGTGGCTTCGTCCCTGGCACCAATATAAGTAACTTAAGTTAATTATCACTATAATCATGTGTAGGGAGGGCAGTTGGGCGTGGCTGGGCAGATTTCAACTAGACCTGCAAAAGGTTCAACCTGCCCCGTATAATAATTTTTCTGTTTCAACCTTCATCGCCCCCGCATAAGGTTTGTTCTTCTTTTTTCTTACATTTTTTTTTTTTTTTTGCTAATGTCTTATATTTTGTTATTTAACTAAAACAAATAAGTTTACCGTTTCATTATTTTTTAAAATGAAGAGCTTATTACTTACATTACTCAAGAAATATAAAACTTCGTTTTTGTCCTTTGTATACAAAATCTTTTCCACATGTAAGGTATCTGTTTCCTTTTTCGGCACACCATAATCGATAAGGACGCATAACAAGTTCAAAACAAACTCCCAAAATTCAATGGTCTATAAGTTGCAAAATGAAAAAAAAAAACCACTAAAAGAACTATAGTAGTAGTACTTACTATTTTTAAATTATCACAAAATGCAATGATATAATCACAGTAATAAACATATAAGTGATGTAAACATACAAGTGATGTAATTATAATCTATATTGCTCAGACTCTCTGAAAAATTTCGATGGGTGCGTGTCGGATCTTCCAAAAATAGTAATTTTTTGAAGGATCCGACACGGGTGCGGTAGCATGTTTTGGAGAGTTCGCGCAACATAGATTATAATGATATCTCCATATGCTGAGGAGAATAATCTTGAGGCAATTTGACTGTTTGATCATCAACTTCACTGTAGTTACTTGAATCCAAGAAAACAGCAAAACAAATTATAATTGGTGTAATAAGCAAGATAAGACCTAAAGGCACCAACCATAGTTGACTGTTTGAAGAATGAAACTTTGAATTCCACCATGCTAATATTACTCCACCTCCCATGCTTACAATGAATAATCCAAAGCAACAAATCCAATATTTCTTCTTTATAGTCCAAAAATAATTGTCATGACTTATATTCCTTGCCTCATATTTCTCTTCTTTATCATTTTCTTCCATCCCAACTCTTCAAGCTACCAAGTCGTTGTCGTTTGCTGCTCGCAGGCTCGAAAATCTCTCTTTTGTCTTGCCGTCCTATCTCAATTCTGCCATTAAAAAACACAAGAAAAAAAGATGATAGAAATGACTAACCAAATTTTTTCACAAGATTTCCATGAAAAAACAAGAAATATAGATAGGAAAATTAATTTTTGGGATAGGTATTTATAAACTATGTGCTTGCTAAAGAGTAGGGGGACTGGGGGAGTGTTACAGTAAAGATTGAGGTTAACAAGAAAGAAAAGAGAAAAACAATCATGATTAGTAATAGTAATTGTGAGGTGAGGTTGAATATACCAATTGTTTGTATTTTGTTGGATTGATGGCTACAGGTTGAAAACAAATTACTCTGATTAAGAGCTTGCATGAAACGTGCCTTTTCATCAAAGTCGTTAGCTAAAAACAGAAGAATATGGTAATCAAAAGAGGGAAGACGGTTGGGTTTCTTGCTTGTGCTTTTACTTTTGGAGTACTTTAAGTTCTTGCACTGACGTTGTAAATATTTTTTATATAATCAGAATATTTATTATTACAAGTAAATTTTTATAATAAGCAATAATTAGTAATTTTGATTAAATTATAATTAATTCATGTAACATGTTAGATTACACTGACAGTAGAAGAAGTCTTTATCATTTTAATAAGTATAATTTAAATCCTTTTTAACGTATAGTATACACCGGTTGAGATTGTAATGGTGTTAGTAGATGAATCAGGGGATAGAGCTATCTGGGGAGGTTTGTTTCATTTTACTATTCTTTTTATTCCTAATTTTCCTTTTCATTGTTATAAATATATATTATGAATGTTCATAAGCTTTCTGAAGAAGCTTCATTTCAGTACTCAGTTATGGATAAATACTACCCCCGATAGAAGATTATCTATGTTTGGTACAGTAGCAGCTTACACAGCAGCTTGCGGTAGTTTACACAGCAGCTTGCAGTAGCAGCTTACACAGCAGCTTCCTTCTTCTATAAATAGAGGGGATTTCAGTTCATTATGTACATCACTTTGAAAGTTGAATAAGATATCAATCTCTCTGTATACTTGTCTTTGGTTTATTTACTTTACAGTCGTTATTTTATAACACGTTATCAGCACGAGATTCTGCCATCTCGAGCAAATACTTTGAAAGTATCAAAGGTACGAATTTTCTTTTTCTAAATAATGTCAAATCTTTCTAAACTTGAATTTGTAGCCCTGGATATATCAGGCAAAAGCTACATGTCTTGGGTGCTTGATACTGAAAGTCATCTTGATGCGATGGGTCTGGCAGACACCATCAAGGACAAAAATCAAGCATCAAACCAAGACCGTGCCAAAGCAATGATATTCCTACGCCATCGCCTTGATGAGGGCCTGAAAATGGAATATCTTACTGTTAAAGATCCAGTCATACTGTGGAATAATTTGAAAGATAGATATGACCACCTGAAGATGGTCGTTCTTCCATAGGTACGTTATGACTTGACTCATTTAAGGCTACAAGATTTTAAATCTATTAGTGAGTATAATTCTGCTATGTTCAGGATTATTTCCCAATTGAAATTATGTGGTAATAATATTACTGATCATGATATGTTGGAGAAAACTTTCACCACTTTTTATGCCTCGAATATGCTCATGTAGCAGCAATATCGAGAGATGAGATTCAAAAAGTATTCTGAACTTATCTCACATCTTGTTGTAGTCGAGCAACATAATGGGCTATTAATGAAAAACCATGAAAGACGACCAACTGGTTCTTGTCCATTCCCTGAAGTGAATGAGATGAACTTCCACCAAGCTGAGCGTGGAAGAAGTCGTGGCCCCAGTCGTGGTCATGACCGTGGCCGGGGAAGAAAATCTATTCATGGTAATAATAATGCACCAAAGAACCCTCCTAACCACCAGCAGTGGAAATGAAAGGAACAAAAGCATGAAGCAGTGCAAGCAACAAATGCAGAAAATGCATGCTATAAATGTGGAGGAAAAAGGCATTGGTCACGTACCTGTCGTACGCCAAAGCACATGGTTGAGCTTTATCAAGCCTCCCTAAAGAAGACAGAGAAAAATGCTGAAGCAAATTTTATTTCTGAAGATAATATTGACTTCATGCATTTTGATGTAGCTGATTACTTTGTACTCCCAGAAGGAGAAACAAGTCATGTGATCGCTGATGCATCTATAGAAATTTAAATTTTTGTTTTTTGTATTAGTTATTATGGTTATGTAAAAGTTATGTTTTGATAATGATATTTACTATAATATTTACTTTGTTTATGTTATTTTGAAGAATATGGATAATCCTCAAATTATGTTTGGATTAAAGACCAATCATGAAGATATTTGTGTAATTGATAGTGGAACAACTCATGCCATATTCAAAGATCAGAAATACTTTTCTTATTTGCATACGGAAAAAGAAAATGTTTCTACAATTTCTGGTAATATAAGTTTGATTGAAGGCTCCGGACGAGCCATTGTATTTCTCTCGAAAGGAACAAAATTTATTATAGACAATGCATTGTTCTCCTCAAAGTCCCGAAGAAACTTGTTGAGTTTTATAGATATCCGCCGAAATGGGTATCATGTTGAAACAATAGATGAAATGAACGTGGAATATCTTTGTATTACAAAGAATATTTCTGGCCAGAAATGCATTGTAGAAAAGTTACCAACTTTATCTTCTGGATTATACTATCCAAAGATTAGTACAGTTGAATCACACTCTATCGTCAACCAGAAGTTTACTGATTCAAATACTTTTGTGCTTTGGCATGGCCGTTTGGGCCATCCTGGATCAATAATGATGAGACGAATTATAGAAAATTCAAGTGGACATCCACTAAAGAACCTGAAGATTCTTACAAATGATGAATTTTCTTGTGATGCTTGTTATCAAGGAAAAATGATCACTAGACCATCACCAATGAAGGTTGGCATGGAATCCCTTGCCTTTTTTAGAGCGTATACATGGGGATATATGTGGACCTATTCACCCACCAAGTGGGTTGTTTAGATATTTTATGGTCCTTATCGATGCATCTTCAAGATGGTCTCATGTGTGTCTACTATCATCTCGCAACCTGGCGTTTGCAAAGTTATTAGCCCAAATAATCCAATTAAGGGCAAAATTCCCAAATTATCCTATAAAGGTTATTCGCCTTGATAATGCTGGAGAATTCTCATCTCAAGAATTTGATGATTATTGTCTATCAATTGGGATAAAAGTTCAACATCATGTAGCCTATGTTCATACTCAATATGGCCTTGCAGAGTCATTTATTAAACGCCTGCAATTTATGGCGAGATCACTACTTATGAAAACAAAATTGCCCACTACAGTTTGGGGCCATGCTATCTTGCATGCAACATCACTTATTCGTCTCAGACCGACACATTATAATAAATATTCTCCGTCACAATTAGTTTTTGGTCATGAACCAAATATTGCCAATCTACGAATTTTTGGATGCGCTGTATATGTGCCAGTAGCACCACCACATCGTAGTAAGATGGGCCCACAGAGAAGGTTAGGAATATATATTGGGTTTGAATCACCCTCTATTATTCACTTTCTTGAACCATTGACGGGAGATTTATTTATCGCTCGTTTTGCAGATTGTCGATTTGATAAAACAAATTTCTCACAATTAGGGGGAGAGAAAAAGGAAATGAAAAAAGAAATTGTGTGGAAAGTTTCATCATTATCTCATTTTGATCCACGTACCCCTATATGTAATCAGGAGGCCCATACGATCATCTATTTACAGAATATAGCAAATCAAATGCAGACCCATTTATTGATTTGAAAAGGATAACTAAGTCACATATCCTTGCAGAGAATGTGCCTATCCGAATTGATGTCCCAGCAGGACCATCTACTAGCATGATAGCTAGTACACCCAAAGCACGCCTGAAGCGTGGTAGGCCTTTGGGTTCTAAGGATCGAATTCCTAGAAAAAGAAAATCGACAAATGATCAAAATAATACTATAAAGGGATCTCTTGAAGAGACCAAAGATCTGATTAGTTCTGAGATTCCTGAAGAAATCAATGAACCCGAGACTCAAGTGAGTGAGGAACTTTTAATAAGTTCTACTATTGATGGGATTAATTTTAATCAATCTGAAATAGTGGTGGATAATATTTTTGCATATAATGTTGCACTAAACATTATGCAAGATAGTGAAGATCTTGAACCCCGATCTGTCGAAGAATGTCGACAAAGATCTGATTGGCCAAAATGGCAAGAGGCAATTCAATCGGAATTGAAGTCACTTGCTAAAAGAGAGGTCTTTGGACCAGTTGTCCAAACACCTGCTGGTATTAAGCCAGTTGGTCATAAATGGGTTTTTGTGCGGAAAAGGAATGACAAAGATGAAGTTGAAAGATACAAGGCTCGCCTTGTCGCATAAGGATTCTCACAATGACCTGGAGTCAATTATGAAGAAACATATTCACCTGTCATGGATGCAATAATATTTCGATATCTCATCAGTTTAGCCTTACGTGAAAGGCTTGAAATACATCTAATGGATGTGGGTACATCTTATCTGTACGGTTCACTTGATAATGAAATTTACATGAAAATCCCTGAAGGATTTAAAATGCCTGAAGCATATTCAAAATCTCAGGAAATATACTCAATCAGATTACAAAGATCTTTATACGGTTTAAAGCAATCTGGGCGCATGTGGTATAATCGCCTCAGTGAATATTTGCTAAAACAAGGTTTCATTAATGATGTTATTTGTCCATGTATTTTTATAAAGAAAATGGCTTCAGAATTTGTTATACTTGCTGTTTATGTTGATGACATAAATCTTGTTGGAACTCCAGAAGAGCTCCAAAAGGCAATTGAATATCTTAAGAAAGAATTTGAGATGAAAGATCTTGGAAAGACAAAACTTTGTCTTGGTCTGCAAATTGAACATTTAGTATACGGGATCTTTATCCATCAATTTGCCTATACAGAAAGGGTCTTAAAACGCTTTTAAATGGACAAAGCGCATCCATTGAGTACACCAATGGTTGTTCGATCACTTGAAGTGAATAAGGATTTGTTCCGACCTCCAGAAGAAAATGAGGAACTACTTGGTCCCGAAGTACGCTATCTCAGTGCAATTGGTGCACTAATGTATCTTGCTAATGCTACAAGGCCTGACATATCATTTTCTGTTAATTTACTAGCAAGATATAGTTCTTCTCCTACACGGAGACATTGGAAAGGGATTAAGCATATATTGCGATATTTAAAGGGAACTCTTGATATGGTTTTATTTTATGCTAACAAAGATAGTGCAGATATTGTTGGTTATGCTGATGCAGGTTATTTATCTGATACCCATAAGGCTAGATCTCAAACCGGGTATGTGTTTACATATGGATGTACTGTCATATCATGGCGCTCCACAAAGCAATCTATTGTTGCTACTTCTTCAAATCATGCTGAGATAATAGCTATTCATGAAGCAAGTAGGGAATGCGTATGGTTGAGATCAATAATTCATTTTATTCGAGAAAAATGTGGTTTGGAATGTGAGAAAAGGCCCACAATTTTATACGAAGACAATGTTGCATGCATAGCCCAATTGAAGGTAGGATTTATAAAAGAAGATAGAACGAAGCACATTTCACCAAAATTATTCTACCCGCATGATCTTTAGAAAAATGGTGACATTGATGTGCAACAAATCCGTTCAAGTGACAATCCGACAGATTTATTCACCAAGTCTTTGCCAACTTCAACTTTTGAGAAGATGGTATACAAGATTGGGATGCGGAGGCTCAAATATTTGAAACAAGGTTTTTATCAAGGGGAGTAAAATACGCGGTGCACTCTTTTTCCCTTACTAAGGTTTCTTCCCGCGGGATTTTCTGTATAAGGTTTTTAATGAGGCGCCTAGCAATGCGTATTACTAAATATGTGTACTCTTTTCCCTCACTAGGATTTTTTCCCACGGGGTTTTTCCTAGTAAGGTTTTAATGAGGCACATTATTTTTTAATGAACATCCAAGGGGGAGTGTTATAAATATATATTATGGATGTTCATAAGCTTCCTGAAGAAGCTTATCATTTCGGTACTCAGTTATGGATAAATATTACTCCCGGTAGAAGATTATCTATGTCTGGTACAGTAGCAGCTTACACAGCAGCTTGCAGTAGCAGCTTACAAGCAACTTACACAGCAGCTTGCAGTAGCTTACACAGCAGCTTGCGGTAGCAGCTTACAAGCAGCTTACACAGAAGCTTGCAGTAGCTTACACAGCAGCTTGCAGTAGCAGCTTACACAACAGCTTCCTTCTGCTATAAATAGAGGGGATTTCAGTTCATCATGTACATCAGTTTGAAAGTTGAATAATATATCAATCTCTCTCTATACTTGTCTTTGGTTTATTTACTTTACAGTCGTTATTTTATAACATTCATTAATTTTTTCAGTTGTTAGAGTTGGATCTTGAACCAGGAGAGAAAAAAATTTGGAGATTTTTGGCAAATACCCCGGGGAAACTATTTTCCCGCCCCTGCCATGGTGTTTCGCCCCCTACCCATTTTTTTAAATTTCTGGTCAAAGCCAACCAAATGAAGTCAAACTAAGCTACTAAACCAAAGCAATTCAAGCAAAGCCGAACAAACCAAGTCAAGCCAAGCCAAATCAAGCTAACCTAAGCCAATGGGTAATGGGTAGGTAGGTAGGGGTAATCAATATTAATTGGATAAATATATATTGAAAATAATTTTCAAATGGGTAGGAAACAAGTAATTATTTTAAGCTCAAATATGGTTATTTTGCATTAATTGCTCAAAATATTGAAGTGTGAAGTGGTAACTAGTGGTGGCAAAATGAATAAAAAAAATAATTATCATTCATATTATCAACTAAAAAATGGGTTGGATAATAGACTTTTTAAAATGGGTCAAATATGGATAAGATCCATATTATCTGCTTCATAAATGTACAAACCAATGAGTTTAACTTTTACATTTGCAAGACTCGAATCGGGGGTTACTCAAGTTTGCTAGACTAGAAATTCTCAATAGTGATCATATTCAAGAAGCCATGTATAACATCAATATTCATATTATCCACCAGTCAACCCATTTTCTATTCGTATTAAATATAGGTTGATCGGAAATGAAATTTTATCCATTTTTGTATTATCCGTTTCCAACTCGTCCATATTCGACCTACTCTGCCCGTTTACCACCCCTAGAATTGTAACAATTAGGCTGTAACTTCTATCTCGGTGAATAACACTCTTAAAATAATTTAAGTTATATGTACTATATGGCCAGCATATTTTTTTGCAACCACTATTATAAGCAATTTGCATTTTCTCACACTTTTAAATTTATCAAGTCATGCTTATATGTAAATACTTATACTTAATAGTGTAAATACGTCTTTATAATATCTATATTTGAATGGAAGTATTATAGTTTTTGGTTCTGTTTCGTTTTTGTAGTAGAAAAACTCAACAATTTACTTTTACTTTTTTTTTTTAATTGGGTTTTATAACGTATAAAGGAAAGGAACATATAATTAGGTTTAGGATTTGACGTGGTAATCTTTTTTTAACCGGACGCATTTGGCTGAACACGCCGCGGCTGATATTCATAGGAAAACATAACGACAAATCCAAACGTGGAGAACGATACCATTGCTGTGATTCTTTTGTCTGTTCATTTTAAGTGGTCAAACGTATCATTTTTTGGTCTTCTTTTTCCTTAACGAAGTCATATAAGCACAAAATCTCGCTATTCTTATAGCTATTTAGGTTAAGGAAATAACTACAAACAATTCGCAATTTTCTCAATATATAGGTTATATTATCTCACGGCGGAAAGGAATTTCGCTTCCTTAGGACTTACGACCGCCGTTCATCGGGGCGCTGGCTCCCCTATCATCACGTCACCAACTTTCTTGACTTTACGATACTGAATAGGTGTTAGTCCCTCATACATGGTTTTACGACTTTACGGAGGGCTAGTAGTAAGTCACTTCGGAAGAGACTTTCTTTTTCTCCCCTTGTCCACCTGAGAGATTGGCGAATTATTGGCTTGAACTGGATTTGAATTAGTGTAGAAATATTACCAACGAATTTACTATAGTGCAAAATTCTGTGGCAGCTATTATATAGCTACATTGTGATAACCAACTTCATTACTTTCTACGGAAAAGGTCCAAAATTGTCCCTCAACTATAAAAAATGAAGCAATTATACCCTCTGTTATTAAGAAAGTAATTAATCTTTCGTCGAATCAGTATGTGCCACATGTCCAAGCCTAAAATTAAACCAACCCCAAAGATTATAAACCCTCTCTTTTCTTCCTCATCTTCTCATACCACCACTCCTCTGCCAGCAATCATCGCCGGAAACAGAGGAGTGGTGGTATGAGAAGATGAGGAAGAAGAGAAAGAATTTTTAATGTTTGGGGTTGGTTTAATTTTAAGCTTGGATATGTGGTAAATACTGATTCGACAAAAGATTAATTACTTTTTAATGATTGACTGTTAGTCAATAAGAGCATATTTGAGCCCATTTGATAACGGTAGAAGTATATTTGATCCCAATTATTAACGAAGAGTAAAACTGATTCATTTCTCATAACTCAGTGACAATTTTGAACCTTTTCCGTACTTTCTAGGATCTTCACATGTTACTAGATGTAGAATTCTAGTTATAGCTGCCTTCCCCCCGATAGTAACTTTTTTCTTGTTGGATAACACAATTTATGTTGTGTCATTTAAGAGAATAGAATACGTTAAGTTATTGTATTAAAAATTTCTTTTAAGACAATTACGCTAAGCTATCTCGATTATGTTAGTTTTAATTATTTTCGTTAAACCTTGTTATCAACATTACATTATGTATACGTACAATTATAATCCCTCACAAAGTTACGTGAATTAGAAAGGGGAGACAAATAACTCTTGGGTTAGTATTGTTGTTGATATTTCTTTTCTTTTTTTACCTTTACCAAAAACTCATGTAGTATTTACTATTTATCCATTTAATCCATCTATCTCTTGTTCTCCTCTTACTTATCTTTGCCTATAAGGCATTATTGATTGCTTGGATAAAGACAACCTCCATGCAGTTACATGTAATACTAGAGTAAAAGTTCATGATCGGTCATTACTTCAAATTGATAAGTCGTTAATTTTTTGCTATATTAGAGTTTCTTATTGCTTGTTTACCTACGCAATTGTATAGTGCGGTAAAATATACTTCACTTCGAGAGAATTCATGTTTGTACTTCTTCCGTAGTTTTTGTAGGCATATAAATTTTATGAAAATTAGATTCATAAAATAATTTGGATTATATTAGTTTAAATAAATATTATGAGCTAATATAATGGAATTAATTATAGTTTAATTATACAAGTCCAATATATATAAATCTGATTTCATTGGGCTAACCCATTTAGTACTTGATTAATCCAATTATATTAGTCCATAATATTTATCTGGACTAATATAATCCAAATTATTTTTTGAATCTAATTTACATAAAATTTATATGCCTACAATGTCCCTACTTCATGACTTTTTGGAGATTTAGACATAATAATCCTCAACACTAGGCTTGAAGTACTAACAAATTGTTAAATGTCACGAATCATTTAGCACTATTCTCATAATATAGACCATGTAGATGAGTCTAACATTTTTTCTTGAAATTTCTATTTTCCCTTAGTTAGGAAAGAATCTTTTCAATTGCAAAGATATGTAATGAGCAGACATATTGCATCCTCACTATGTCCATACGGTGTTCTCTGTTTAATTAGCAATGTATTCTTCTCAAAGTAATCCCTTTTTGTCTTTAGTGGAATACATATTTGCTACAGACGGGATGCAATTTACACACATTCAATTTCTCTTTGAAGATGGATACCGAATCCGCATTGGAGATGACTTGTACAAGCCGCCTTAGCTGTTTGATTCCACATGGGGAATAAATTTTCAATGATGTCTTCAAACATCTATATATATCCATGATCTCCATCCTATAAGAGGCAATTTCATTGTTTGTAAGTCACATTGAGTCTACTTTTGACGACTCGGAAGCACTGACACGAAGGTAATATTTTTTTTTGTTCTTCTTTTTTTCATCAAATAGGCATTTTTTGTAGGTCAAACAAGAAGGATTTGTTCTTACTTAACGAGATGATCCACTCGTGAAGAAGGTAATCTTAGGGTGTGAAGGAATGGGTACTCATCTCTGCCAGATTATCGGAGAGATTACTCTTAGGGTGTGAGTAGATGGATACTCATCCCCGCCCGAAAACCAGAGGGATTACTTAGGGTGTGAAGGGATGAGTACTCATCCCCGACCGAATATCAGAGTGATTACTTTCATTGTGTGAAGTGATAGATAATCATCCCCGACCGAATATCAGAGATATTACTCTCAGGGTATGAAGGGACGGGTACTCGTCCCAGCTCGAATATTAGAGATGTTACTCTCAGGGTGTGAAGGGATGGATACTCATCCCCGCCCGAATATCGGAGAAATTACCCCCAGGGTGTGAACGGATGGATACTTATCCCCGCCAAAAAAAAAACTGGAGGGATCACGTTGGGTGCGAAGGGATCGATACCCATTCCCGCCCGAGGCATAACTCTAGGCTCAAAGGTTCATACGGCATATCGAAGTACAAGTCCATGGCAGAAAATAGATGGACAATCATCAACATCATATGGGAGGAAAAATCCATGGTAGAATATAGAAGGACAAATAAAGAGACAACTTAAGGTGCAAAGGGTCTCAAACGTCCACCTTAAGATTGAAAAATTATAGTTCCTTTTAAGGACAAACCCGCGAAGAGGCCAACTTAAGATTAAAAGGGATTTACATGTCCACCATAAGATTGGAAGACTAGAAAGCTTCACCTAGAAGATTTTGTGGACTTAACGACATCGACTTGAACATTTTGCGAACTTTGAAGATTTGGTGGACTTTACAGACTTCAACTTGAAGACCGACAAACTTAAAGATTTGATGCACTTGAGATTTGGTGAAATTTCACACTTCAACCTAAAGAGTGGTGGACTTCTAAACTTCAACTTGAAAAATTAGCAGACTTGAAGACTTCAACTTGAAAACTTGAGGGGCTTAAACAATTCAACTTGAAGACCGACAAATTTGAGGACTTAAACTTGAAGACCAACAGACTTGAAGACTTCAACATAAAAAATTAGAGGGCTTAAATATTTCAACTTAAAGACCAGTGAATTTGAGGACTTCAACTTGAAGACTGACAGACTTGAAGGCTTCAACTTGAAGACTTGAAGGGCTTAAAATTTTCAACTTGAAGAGCGGCAAACTTGAAGAGCGGCGGACTTAAAGATTTGACGAACATGAAGAAACAGTGAATATCTAGACTTCAATGCAAATACTTGGTATTGTCCTAAAAAACTATAATCTTCCCATTGAAGACACTGGTTTACCATGGAGAATTGCCCCTATAAGTCATATGAGATCCAAATTTCAACATAAGAATGATATTTCAGCTCGATTTTCAAGTGTTGGTTGAATGCATTACTTCCATCATACTTCATTTGGACAACGATTGGGGAAATATGTATCTTTTAAACTTATGCAACTAAACTCAAATTGAAACTCTAAGCTGCCTACGTACCTCGGTGAAGAGGATCAAGTCATACCGTAGTTCATAATGGGTGAGGTTTTTTTTATGTCCTACCTTTTTCCTAGGCTGCCTCTTTCGATGTTTTCAACCTAGCGAACTTTTATTCAATGTCCTAAATCTTTCCTAGGCCGACTCTTTCGAGGTTTACAACCTAGCGAACTTTTTCTATGTCCTAACTTTTACCTAGGCCATCTTTTTCAAGGTTTTCAACCTAGCGGACCTTTTTTTGGTGGTCCATACACAGTTTAGACTCATGCGGGCTAGGAGTTACCTACAGTTTATGCTCTTGCGATAAGGAACATTACAACTTCAAGGATAATACTTTTTCAACAAATTTCCATTGATAGGGCTGATTCTCATGACATCTGCATCAACCAGCTTGTAAGCCCCACTTGAATAAGCTTCTTGCACGATAGCCTATCCCATTTTAAAGTTAACTTCCCTACAGATGGGAAGTAATAATGGGTCTTCGTATGGCAAGGACTTTGATCTCATACATGAAAGGATCTTAGGCGAACTCTTTTATTGAAGGCGCAAGACAATTGAACTTGATAATATTCAAGACTCTGTTGAGCTTTCAAGCTCTTCTCATCAAGAGCCTCCAACTATGCTAATAAAAGTCGAGCATTTTCTTCATCAGTGATCCCTTCTTGAATAGCTAATCGTAATGAAGGTTTTTGATGTTCGAGTAGTAAAACAACTTCAACTCCATAGACGAATAAATAAGGGGTCACTTTTGTTGGCGTGTGATGAGTTGTTCTATATGCCCACAGAGATTCTTCCATACGGTCATGCCAATCTCGTTTGGATTTGGAGACAACTTTCTTTAACAAGTTGCATAGAGTTTTGTTGAATGCCTCAGCTAGACCATTGGCGACAACAGTGTACATAGAAGAGTTACGTTACTTGAATCCAAAGATATCACAAATCTTGTTCATAAATCTATTGTTGAATGGATTGCCATTATTCGTTATTATGTAACGAGGAATGACAAAGTGATAGATTATGTTTACTCGGATGAAACTTCCAACATTTTCCTTCTTTACTTCCTTAAGAGAAAAAGCTTCATCCCAATTTTGAGAAGTAGTCAGTAGCAACCAAGATGTTTAGGTGCCCACTAGAGGACTTCGGTAGTGGTCTAACAACATCCAATCCCAAAGTGTCAAACAACCAGGTTGCAACAATCGGGTGCAACATTTCAGGAGGATGATGAATAAAATTTTCATGGAATTGGCAAGCCTTGCATCATCGAGAATAGTCCAATTAATCGTTTATCATCGTTGGACAATAATATCTCATCCTTTTTATATGAAAGTGAAGCTTTGGTCCAGATTGGCGTGACCCACATACCCCAGAATGTGCTTCTTACAAAGCTTGGTGTGCTTTATCTTCCCCTAAGCATTGCAAGAGTACTTCCTCAAACGATCTTTTGTATAGAGTATATTTGTAGTAAAAGAAGCAAGGTGCACGACAGTGTATTTCAGTCATTCTCCTTGGATTTTTTAGAAGTATCCCGTAGCTTAAGTAATCGATAATGGGTTGTCGCCATTCTTCCTTCTCAGCTTCAGAAACAACGACAAGATGCTCGAGTTCATTTTTTTCACCTTCACCCTCATTTGGCGATGGTACTACCCTTTTTTGGAAAATAGTAACTTGTTCTTGATCAGGTAGGGTTAACGATGAAGCTAGGGCAGCTAAAGCATCAGTATTCCTGTTTTCTTTCCTTGGCACATGTTGAATAGTCATGTCACCTACCCACCCCATTAACCTTTTAGCATAATCATGATATGGGCGTAGTTCAGATTTCTTGACTCGTAACTACCTAAAAGATGGTTGATAACCAACTAAGAGTTAACAAAGACTTGCAATTACAACCGCTTATTTCGACAACCATTTCAAGCCCAAGTATTTATGCTTGATACTCATCAACATTGTTAGAGCAAAGTTGCATCAACATAAAAGAGTACGACAAAACTTAACCTTGAGAAGTGACAAATACTACGCTAGCACTACCTCTCCCGCGATGTGCAGCACCATCAAATTACATCTTCCATGAAGGTTGAACTTCAATGACCATTGCATCCTTATCAGATAGTTCATCATTTAGCTCCAATCATCAGCTACAGGGTGATCTTCCAACAAGTCCGCTAACGCTTGTCCTTTAATAGCCGTTTGAGGGATGTACACAATTTCAAATTGTTGAAACCAAAGATACCACCTAGCTAGTCGATCACTAAGGACAAGTTTTTACATCACGAACTTGATGAGATTTGCTCTAGAAACAAGGCGAATGACATGAGTTTAAAAGTAGTGCTTCAACTTTTGGATTGAGAATACTAGCGCTAAACATAACTTTTCGATTGGAGAATAATTCAGCTCATTTGGGTCATCATTCTGATCGAGTAGTAAATAAAGTTTTCTTTCCCTTCACTATTTTCTTGGGACAAAAACGCTCCAACAAACCTTTCTTGTGCTGAATTAGATACTAATATCAATGGCTTTCCAAGTATAGGGGCTGCCAAAACTGGAGGCTTCATCAAGTAAGTTTTAATACTTCATGCTTTGCTACAAGCTTGGTCTCACTTGAAAGGAATACCTTTCTTCATGAGGCGACTGAATGGTTGGCACCTCCCAGCTAGTTTTAAGATGAATCTCCTAAGGTATGCTAGCTTTCCTTGCAGACTTTTCAATTCATGAATATCCCGACTCTCAGGCATTTTCAAAATGAAATCCACTTTCGCTTGATCAATTTCGATCCCACAATGTTGGACAATGAAACCCAAGAACTTTTCCAGAAGTTACTTCTTTTAAAGCATCTGTAATGACCAGTCGATCGTTTTGCGCGTTAGGGTCCTGCTTCCTTAAATGAACCTTCCATAGCGGCTATTCGTTCTTTATGAGTCGCGGGAGCGGGTGGTTCGGGATTTGGGAATGAATTGGATGGTTTAGGAACACTTGGTTCCTTAAGGTTGGCCGATTTGGCCAAGTTTGACTTCGGTCAACATTTTGAACAAACGACCTCAGAATCGAGTTCTGACAGCTCCAGTAGTTCCGTATGATGTTTTTGGACTTGGGCGTATGTTCGGCTCGGGTTTCTGATGACCCGGGAGCGTTTCGGTGCCCGAAATAGGAACCAGGATTTCCTTAAGTTTAGAATTTGACCTGGAATAGGACTTCATTCTATCGGGGTTCGAATGGAATTCTAGGACTAGAAATAGTTCCGTATAGTCATTTATGACTTGGCTGCAAAATTTGGGGTCATTCCGAGTAGTATAGATCCGTTCAGCACAATGTAATAAATTCTAGAATTTCAAAGTTCTTAACTTTGATTAATTTGGTTTTGGGGTTGAATTTTGAGTTCCGTTGTTGTTTTTCATGTTCCGAAAGTTCAAGCGAGTCCGTATCATGAATACAGACTTGCCGGTGCTTTTGGACAGGGTCCCGGGGGGCTCGGGGGTGTTTTAGACCCCCGGGAGCTAAGTTAGAAAAACCAGAAATTTTCTGTCTGGTTTCCTTCTCTGCGATCTCAGAAGCAGGGATGCGATCACAGAGAAGTATTATGCTGGGCCATCCAATGTTCTCTGCGATCGCAGACATCACTACGCGATCGCATAAGGTCCCCTTCCCAACTCTCTGCGAACGCAGACTCACCCCTGCGATCGCACAAGTCACCTACCTACCCCCCAACTGCCTGTTCCTCTCTGCGGTCGCATACCCCACTCTGCGATTGCATAAGCCTACCTCCCTACCCTCTGTGATCACAGGCCCCATCTATGCGATCGCATAGTGCTTCACGGGGGCCAGGGTCATTTGTTCTCCGCGATCGCAGGTTTGATGTCGCGATCACAGTGAAGGTTTTCCCGGGCAGTATTTAAATGCTCAATTACGGGTTGTCTTCCTCGTTAGTCATCTTTTACCTCCATTAGAGAGTACCCAAGGTTTAAGAACACCTCCCACAACCACCCACTGAAGAGGTAAGCAATTCTCTCCTATTTCTCACAATTATGCATGGAATTTAACGGGTTTAATTCCTAAAAGAAACAAAAATCATGAAATTTGGTAGGAATTTCTAGGGATTTTATAATTAGTGAATCATCCCTTTTTATCCGTGAATTCCTTAATAATTATGTAATTACGATCCTTAGGCTTCGGGTAATTCATTCCTTCGTGAATTTTCAAAATCCGAACACGTGGGCCCGGGGTCGAAATTTCAAAAACCTTCAAGAATGCTATATTTTGGAATATCTTGTTAATTCTTATTCCTGGAGCATGAATTGATTCAATTATGCTATGTTTGGATAGTTGTGATCCGTCAAGAGTAGTTTCAGAATTTCGAGCGCATCTTTTAATCCAAACCTTGGTCCGAGAAGTGCTTTTATCCAGGTGAGTCTCCTTTCTAACCTCGTAAAAGGGAAATTGTCCCTCTAGGTAACCTTGTTTTCTATGTGATCTTGTTTGGGGGCTAAGTACGCGCCGATTGACGAGAGTTCGTACGTAGTGGCTATTACTGTATATTAAAGGACTATGATCTCACTATTCTGTATCATCCGGGTAAGACAAATGTAGTGGCGGATGCTTTGAGCAGACGAGCAACTAGTATGGGTAGTTTGGCCTACATTGCAGTTAAGGAGAGACCTTTAGACTTGGACATTCAGTCATTGGCCAATCGCCTGGTGAGATTGGATCTTTCTGAGCCTCGTCGAGTTCTAGCTCATGTGATTGCTCAGTCTTCATTATTGGGGGAGATTAAGGCTCGACAGTTTGATGATCCACGTCTAGCATATCTACGGGATACGGTGGTCCAGGGCAGGGCCAAGGAGATTACTTTAGGCGAGGATGGTGTTCTGCGACTCCAGGGCCGATTGTGTGTTCCAGATATTGATGGCATGAGGGAGAGAATTCTAGCAGAGGCGCACAGTTCTCGGTATTCTATTCATCCGGGAGCGACAAATATGTATCGTGACCTAAAGCAACACTATTGGTGGAGGCGGATGAAGAAGGACATTTTTTAGCATGTGGCTAGGTGTCTTAATTGTCAGCAGGTTAAGTACGAGCATCAGCGGCCAGGAGGCTTGTTTCAGCAGATGCCTATTCCTCAGTGGAAATGGGAGCGAATCACTATGGAATTCGTGGTTGGGTTGCCTCGGAATTTGCGGAAGGTTGATGCGGTTTGGGTCATTGTGGATAGATTGACCAAATTGGCACATTTCATTCCTGTGGCTACTACTTATACTACAGAGAGGCTAGCTCAGATCTACCTTCGGGAGATAGTCCGGTTGCATGTTGTGCCAGTGTCTATTATTCAGATCGGGGTCCTCAGTTCACTTCACATTTTTGGAGAGCTTTGCACAGCGAGATGGGTACTCAAATAGACCTCAGTTAAACATTTCACCCTCAGACTGATGGCCAGTCAGAGCGTACAATTCAGATTCTGGAAGATATGCTCAAGGCCTGTGTGATTGATTTCGGGGGTCAATGGGATCAGTTCTTTAATTTAGCGGAGTTTGCATACAATAATAGTTATCAATTCAGCATCGAGATGGCTCCATTCGAGGTTTTATATTGTCGGCGATGTTGTTCTCCGATCGGGTGGTTTGAGCCTGGCGAGGCCAAGCTATATGGTACAGATCTGGCGAGAGATGCCTTGGAAAAGGTGAAGATTATTCAGGAAAGGCTCCGTACAGCCCAGTCTAGGCAGAAGAGCTACGCAGATCAGCGGGCATGTGGTGTAGCATTCATGGAGGGAGATAAGGTTATGTTGAAGGTTTCGCTGATGAAGGGCATTATGAGATTTGGGAAGAAAGGCAAGTTGAGCCCCAGGTTTATAGGTCCTTTCGAGGTGTCGAAGCGGGTTGGAGAAGTTGTTTATGAGCTTTCTCTACCTCCAGCCTTATCAGGAGTTCATCCAGTTTTTCACGTTTCCATGCTCCGGAGGTATCACGCCAACTTCTCGCACGTGGTTGATTATAACATTATTTAGTTAGATAAGAAGCTGGGCTACGAGGAGGAGCCAGTGGCTATTGTTGATAGGCAGGACCGCCAGTTAAGGTCTAAGACAGTTTCTACGGTTAAGGTTCAAAGGAGGGGCCAACCGGTTGAGGAGGCGGCTTGGGAGTCTGAGCAGGACATGCGGAGCATATATCCACAGCTATTCAGCACTCCAGGTACGATTCTAGTCCCGTTCGAGGACGAACGTTTGTTTAAGAGGAGGAGAATGTAACGACCCAGCCGGTCGTTTTGCGTGTTAGGGTCTCGCTTCCTTAAATGAAACCTTCCATAGAGGCTATTCGTGCTTTATGACTCGTGGGAGCGGGTGGTTCGGGATTTGAGAATGAATTGGATGGTTTAGGAACACTTGGTTCCTTAAGGTTGGCCTATTTGGCCAAGTTTGATTTCGGTCAACATTTTAAGAAAACGACATCGGAATCGAGTTCCGACAGCTCCAGTAGCTCTGTATGATAATTTTGGACTTGGGCGTATGTTCGGCTCGGGTTTCTGATGACCCGAGAGCGTTTCGGCTCCCGAAATGGAAATCAGGATTTCCTTAAGTTTAGAATTTGGCCTGGAATGGGACTTCATGCTATCGGAGTCCGAATGGAATTCCGAGATCGGAAATAGTTCCGTATAGTCATTTATGACTTGTCTGCAAAATTTGGGGTCATTCCGAGTAGTATAGACCCGTTCGGCGCAATGTAATGAATTCTAAAATTTCAAAGTTCTTAAGTTTGATTAATTTGGTTTCGGGGTTGAATTTTGAGTTCCGTTGTTTTTTTTCATGTTCCGGAAGTTCGAGCGAGTCCTTGTCATTAATACAGACTTGCCGGTGCTTTTGGATGGGGTCCTGGGGGGCTCGGGGGTGTTTTAGACCCCCGGGAGCTAAGTTAGAAAAACCAAATTTTTTTTGTCTTGTTTCCTTCTCTGCGATCGCAGAAGAAGGAATGCGATCGCAGAGAAGTAATTATGCTGGGCCATCCAATGTTCTCTGCGATCGCAGACATCACTACGCGATCGCATAAGGTCCCCTTCCCAACTCTCTGCGAACGCAGACTCACCCCTGCGATCGCACAAGTCACCTACCTACCGCCCCCTACTGCCTGTTCCTCTCTGCGGTCGCAGACCCCACTCCTGCGATCTTATAAGCCTACCTCCCTACCCTCTGCGATCGCATGCCCTATCTATGCGATCGCATAGTGCTTCCTGGTGGCCAAGGTCATTTGTTCTCCGCGATCGCAGGTCTAATGCCGCGATCGCAGTGAAGGTTTTCCTGGGCAGTATTTAAATGCTCAATTATGGGTTGTCTTCCTCATTAGTCATCTTTTACCTCCATTAGAGAGCACCCAGGGTTGAAGAACACCTCCCACAACCACCAACTGAAGAGGTGAGCAATTCTCTCCTATTTCTCACAATTATGCATGGAATTTAACGGGTTTAATTCCTAAAAGAAACAAAAATCATGAAATTTGGTAGGAATTTCTAGGGCTTTGATAATTAGTGAAATATCCCTTTTATCCGTGAATTCCTAAATAAATTATGTAATTACGATCCTTAGGCTTCGGGTAATTCATTACTTCGAGAATTTTCAAAATCCGAACACGTGGGCTCGGGGTCTAAATTTCAAAAACCTTCAAGAATGCTATATTTTGGAATATCTTGTTAATTATTATTCCTAGAGCATTAATTGATTCAATTATGCTATGTTTGGCTAGTTGTGAGCCTTCAAGAGTAGTTTCAGAATTTCAGGCGCATCTTTTGATCCGGTCCTTGGTCCGAGGAGTGCTTCTATCGAGGTGAGTCTCCTTTTTAACCTCGTAAGAGGGAAATTATCCCTCTAGGTAACCTTGTTTGCTATGTGATCTTGTTTGGGGGCTACGTACACATCTAGTGACTAGAGTCTGTACGTAGTGGCTATTACTACTTCATCCGGGTAGTTAGGTGATGTGCCGGAGAATTTCGGCACATTTAATACCATATTGCTTAGATTATGGCTCGTTTCAAGAGCATTTACTCTTATTAATCATAGAATTTTGGTATTTTGCAGTACACAAGGTGTAAACACTCAAGACCATGCAAAAGGGAGTTGAAGAAGAGAAAAGAGAAGGAAAATGGTCAAATGCGATCGCATATGCAATATGCGAATCGCATTTCAAGCCTAGGGGTCGCATACCGCAACAGAAAGTTGAGTCAAAATTAAGGAGTCAAATGCGGCCACATATGCGACCGCATATCCCAAATGCGAACCGCATTTGAATCGCATCTCTATCTGATGCCTGAAACCACACTGCAAATGCGACGCATGAATGCGATCACATATCATTAATGCGGATCGCATATCCCAAATGCGATACATCTGTGGGACCTAGGGTTTTGAGATGCGATGGAAGAAGTGAAAATGCGAATCGCATTCCTGTTATGCGACAGGAATGTGATCGCACATCGCCCGACAGGGGTGTTTTTGTCTGTTTTTCACCCGAATTTTCTTCCCACTATAAAAGGATTTACTTGGGTGTTGTGGGTCATTCTGGTCTAGCTTTTGAACAACATTCCCTCATTAAATATTCTTCATCTTTTGGAAGTATTGGAGCAAGCAAGAGGTCATTTGTAAGCATTCATGACATTATTAAATACTTGTTTCTTTTGGTTATTTGTGATGAGTAGCTAAGTCTAAACACTGAGGTTGTGGACCCTAAATGGGTGTTATGTATTTGGGTATTTGCCATTGAATATATGCATAATGGGTAGTTGATATGTGTTTACTCTTCGTCTTATATTTCTTGTTAATGGTTGCAAACATTAACTTATGCCATAATTTTATCTTAGCTTGGAAAAGCGGGTTAGAAGTGGTAAGAGTAAATACCAAAGACTCGAGGCGTTAAACCTCGTTTAATAGAATCACTTAGGAATAAGTTGGTTTTATTTGGCAAGACGTGATTCGGATTTATTGCAACTCTTTTACATTTGGAAAAATCATAAAGAGGAAATACTATCGTAGTATTGGAAAATCTAGGATAGTTATCTTAAGAATCATTTGCATATCAAGAACTTCCCATTAGAAATATATCATATTAATACCTACTTGCATTACACTCCATGAAAGGGGACACAACCTTGGTTAATTTACCCATATTAATTACAACCTAAATTAGTTTCCATTGTTACTACTCTTTCTTATAAATAGTAGACTATTAATCACCACCTTCTTGTTCACTAACGGAATAGAATTTCGATTAGAGTTAAGAACCACACTAACATAGTGATATTTTCACACCTATTCCCTGTGGGATTCGACCCCAACCTTGTTGGGTTATTATATTTGACTTCGACCGCTTTACACTATTTTAAAAGTGTAATTTGAGCGTATCAAATTTTAGCGCCGTTGCCGGGGACTACGGTTTTGAAATTACTGGTTAGTGTGAACTTCACTTTATATCTTGTTCTATTCCATCACAA